>CAIGRM010073559.1:0-18400 GCA_903798335.1 Fraxinus albicans | reverse complement strand
AATTGCTGGAAGAATCTCCAACTACATTGTCAATATCCATCACATCAGATGCTAGAACACTATTTGTGGCCATATGAGCATCCCTTCCGGAAGCCAACACGGCAGCATAGCGTAAGAGACCAATAGCCCCATTTCTCTGGTAAACTACCCCGGCATCTATCCACTCAAGAAGCCGTGCAGGTGCATCTTTCTTGTTTGATCCCTGTGAGGGGGAATGTAATACCCTGTGAAGTTCCTTAGCATGATCTATCCAAGATGCTAAAGAAGACGCAGTCGAGTCAGTAACAATAACTTCAAGAATCTCGACCGCTGCATGAAAGATTGCAAGACTTAACGGTGATACTCCTGCAACTGGATCAAGTTCCCTTCCAGAATGCAATGCAGTCATCAAAATTGAAAGAGCCTGCAGCAAAATTAGGAGATAAAGTTCATTATAGTTAAAAATTCGAACACTCTACCATTCAAGATGATTTAAAAACGGCAAGAATCAGAAAGAGAAGACCACAAATTTCATCCACTAATCAGATGGGTTCCAATCACCCCAAATAAAACAACTGATATTGCTAGTTCATGGTTGCACAAACAGTAACAATTACATAAATCTCAGTTTTAATTAAATATTTAGTGAGGTACACTAGTGTTACTCCAAAGCCACAGGCTATGTTCTACATTGTTGAGAAATATTTCAGAATTTCCATTACAAGCTACATTGGTATTACTCATGCTATACCTCTGGAAAATTCACCAAAGCCAACAGAGCCTGTCGTCCACACTCGGAGCTGAAATACATCATAGAAATGTTGGTCAAAAGACAAAAGATAATGCAAAATCCAGATAAATCCAGCCTTTAAACAAATCAGTGTTACCGTGAAAGGCGACAAAGATCCCAGAGTACCCATAGAAATTCTTCAGTATCCGGAGCCAATGTAAGTAAATTATCTATAGCATTTATCTGCAATAAGAGCATAGGAAAATGCAAATGGTTGGAAATGAAGCCTATAAGAAGAATATGAAAATATACTAAGAGAATATTTGGCTAAGCTTCAAAATTTTGCTTATAAGTAAATATGTGTTAAAATAAATAACTTATATTATAGGCTAAAGTTGAAATTAAGCCCTTGTTGATCCCCATTTTTTCCAAAAATACATTTTTCCAAAATTCCTTTTCACCCACATATTCTTCAATAAAATAAAATTAACGCAAAACCAAAAATTTTCTTTAATTTTTAACCATACATTCTCCATCAATCTACTATTCCAAAATGCATTCTACACCAAAAAAGGGCTCAAACAGGCCCTAAGTCAATTATTTTAACAATAACATACGAGTTTACCTCCAAAAAATAATTTTTTCAATTAAAAGTATGAAAAAGTATGTTATCCAAACATGTTTGGGGACAAAAATTTGTATGTACATCCACATTTTTTAGGTTTAGCCAATTGTGCTCTAAGATGCATTGAGAAACAAGAAAAAAATAAAAACTTCATGTAAATCAAGAATGAGAAAACTGAAATCAGAAAATGAAACCTTGCAAAGAACAAAAAATGATTAAGAAATGGAACTGACCGCCCTAACATGCATCTCGATGATCACACTAACTTCCTGTGGGCGACAAAAAAAATTCTTCGATATCAGGACATAGGCATACCGAAGAGATATGGAGTCTTCCTTCCTAACATCATCTACACCCCGCAAGGCATGAATGATCATACTGGAGACTTCGGGATCATGTAGAAGAAAAGTTAATCCTGACAGAAAAGCAGGCAAAATAAATCACTAGAACTCACAAATTAATATTGTTATGCAGTGAAGGTAACAGCCTTAAAACCTGAGCGACAAAAGAGGAGTGAGAGTATTGTAGCTTCAACATGTGATACAATATCTAATAATAAGTCCAAAGCATGCCCAGTTTCAGATCTCAAAATAGAAGATGACAGCAAAGCAGCTGACAAAGGAAGGAAGCCCCTCTCCTGCTTGCAATAAAACAGAGAAATTAATTGTACAGCCAAAAAAAAAGGTAATCAGACAAACTAGAAGAATGAACGCAAGGAAGAGAAGAAAAATGTACACCATTTTGTGGTTAGCAAACAACATGGATCACAGGAAGATGCACTGTACAGCAAAAGTTTCCTCATGCCAGAAAAGAGTGAAATGACAAAGCTGCTTATATTTAAAAAATTTGAAAGTATAAAATTTTCTCCTTGAGACAAAATTAAAGTTTTAAATTATTTGAGACATTATTTTTAGATCTATAAATTATTGATATTATAAAAACAATTGTTACAGACAATATTTACATTCTAATTTTATAAATTTGTATATTATAGAATTTCTGAAAAAATGATAGTATTCCCGTTTTTGTTATGTACAAACCACACAAGTCATCAACCAAAAGTTTATGATTATTATATATTCATTTTCGTCTTAATTAAGCCCCTGTTTGGCCCCCATTATTTTGCATTTTTGGGGGCTGAAAATTTTTAGAATAGTGATTGATGGGAGAATGTGTGGTTGGAATTTTTTTGATTTGTGTGTAATATTATTTTATTTGATGAATGTGTAGTTGAAATGAAGGGAGAGAAAAATTTAATGTAATGTAATGTAATTTAGTGGGGGCCAAACAAGGGCTAAAAATCATTCTCTCCATACATAACAAAATCCATGAAGTAATTGTTTGATTTAAAAAATCCAATAAAATGTTGAATTATAATTTTTTCCAAACTTTTTTACATGACGATATATTAATATATCTTGTTATACATAAGTGAAAACTAAAAGCATGTTTGGGAAGTGTTTATGAATGGTTTAAATTATAAATAGATAGAAATGTGTAGTGTATAAGTTGGTAATATTTGTGGGTCCACGAAAAGTGTGAATAAAAAGTTGTTTGACTGATTATAAATAGTTTAAAACATTAGCCAAACATGGGCCAAGTATTATTGGTCCCATGTAAGTCTGCTAGCCTTATAAGTTGGAGGTCTAAGGATCAAATCCCTTGTCCTCAAAATTGCAAAATTAAAATTTTGAAAACCTGTGAAAAACCGGGCTGGTTGACATGGGTTTGTCAAAACTGTCGATTTACTGATTCTAGACTATGTCAATTGCAGTCTGGTCACATAAGCCCACCAGGCGCAGGTCGCCAGTTTTCCGACACACGACTGGCCAGGACAGGTTTTATAACTATGTTATTAGGAGGCGGGTAAAACAATAGGAAATGGTCAGTCAAGATTCTCCAAATTCATGGATTTTGAAGTAGGACCGAAGCATGGAGTGCAAATCTAGCACTGAGAACATAAACTGAAGTGCCACATAATAGAATAAGTGCGAAAAGGAATAGACATAGGAAGCAAACATCTTGCCAATAGATGCAAGACCGAAAATAGCATTGTTGTTAAAACCGAACCAGAATGGCCAGTTCAACAAGAAAAAACAAGAAGAGGTCCGGAAACTAGTTCAGTTTTAGGTGAAAAACCAGAAAATTGCAAACCAATAAAAGAAGTCAAGAACTTTCAAAAAAAAAAAAAGAAGTCAAGAACCTCCAGTTCAACTTAAATTTTGTTATTTATTTATTTTTTTTTTGTTATTCTTTTTACTATCGTATCCTCGACCATTTACTATTTCTGGGTCGATGCCCAGAAAAGTTTTTAGAACACTGGTAAATAGATATTTCGCAATACATGCGTCAGAGCATCACCAACATTGTAACCAGAAGAAAATAAAGGTCATACTAGGTCATTGTATTGTGCGTGCGATAGAGAATAGACCCTCTCATGCTTACAGCTGAAATAACTACAGCTCTAATGTGGCGATGCTTGAAAATACAAGAATTTGACATGTATCATTATTTTTTCATCATCATCAATATCTACTATTTAGTTTACATTGGATTGTAAATTCCTTCCTTATGGGGTTACACACACCTTTGGATCATGACATGATGCAGGTGCTTAAACACAAATTAAAGGATGTAGCCGCACATGATGTATTACAGAAACACAAGTACAACAGCATACCTTGAGAAGGGAAAGCAAATGTGGGTCTATGTCCCAATTTGAAAAGCAACTATTTGAGAGTTTAATCAAGCCTCTTGTTTTGCTATATGGCAATACTCCAGCATCACCGAGGATAAAATATCTGCTTGCAGAAGCCATCGGAGAAGGGTCTTCAATTGGGCCACGCAAATTTATCAATTTCTGAAATAATACTTGTCAACGAATACGCACTAAGAAATTATCATATTTCATATAACCACTCAATGTCATCAAATACGAATTAAGAAACCAGCATAATTCATATGACAAATATTAGAGAATAACTTGCATGCATCCAAGCGAGCGATATATTACACTGATAACTATGCTAGAGATACAGCTTAAAATATCATATTATATGACATATACCACGAGCTTTTTAAGTTGCGCTTTAGCACTGGCAAGCATGTCCAATGTGAAATTTGTAGCACGGCCAACTGAAGAAATAACCCCAAGTGCAGATACCATTGCACACTGCAAGGTAGAATTACAACATTTTTTATTAAGTAACGCAAATGATTTCAATTAAGCTGATTAAAGAATTTTTCTTCCACAAGCGCACACAAAAGTTCCCCAGCTCCCTCCCACTCCAATAAAACAAAACAGCAGAACCAGTCACATGCATAGTGGAAAGGTGAAGCATGTACCTCATATCTGCAAGTAACTTCATAAAAACGCAGACGATGAAGTATGTAAGTTGCAAGTGAAGCAATATCATGCTTCTGATTCTGCAACAACAACTTCAATAACTGATTATAGCCATCACTAATACCAGAAGGGACGCTTTCATCTTCTCGAGGCCACCATCCTAGGAACCCTTCACAGCCAATTGAAAGCCGAGTAGCCTGCTCAATAACTCCAAGCAACAAAATTGTAATAGTAGTAGAATTCTGAGTCCTGTGGGTGAAAGCATATCCAAGCTGCTTCATACCACCATAATTAACAAAGTGAAAGCAGCTCTCCCTAGCAGAGCACAATAAAAGAGCCGCGCTCAACAACATTATGGTGTTCCTATTCTGAAAACAAAAAAAACAAAAAAAAACAAAAAAATCAGTACTTCCACATTTCAAATATTTTGACTTCTGTGTGAGAAATAGAAAGAGATGAGAGAATTGGTTTCACCTCTCCGTTAGATCTGTGCTACAAAATGCAAACAGATGCCACAAGAATAAAAAAAGAAAAACAAAAAAGGCCTGTTACCTGTGAAAGTTCAGGATATCCAACATTTCCTGAGTTTCCACAAAAATCGAAGTGTTCATATAAAGTGTCCACCAACTCTTTGGAAGTAGGAACCTCATATTCAAAACACAAGCTATCTGAACCTCCTGATTGATCTCTAAGACTTTTAAAAACATCTGAAAGTTCCTTCCGGGCTTCAGTAAGAACATGATGAGCCTCGCCGCCACTTTTCAATATAAATACACCAAATCTCTTCTTATCAATAGTATCATACGACAGGTGAGGAGTTGCATAAATTGAGGCCACTGATAACAAGGAACTAAGAACTTTATCAGCTGCCGCCCCAAGGTTTGGAGACTCCAAAATCTTAAAAGCTAGATGCAGACATTTCTTTATTTCAAGAGGAATATCCAATGCAATAACTGTCTGGGACAATATTTTCAGGGGAAGCACAAGTTCCTCAATTGTCGGTTTCATGGGACGAAATGCAGGAGGAAGGTCCTCAAGTTTTCCCTCAATAGCACTAACATTATCTGTCAAAGAGCTATCTAGGTCAACTTCTATGTTGAATTGGCCTAAATCTTCAGCTGTGTTCCCGTATATAACCATACTTAAGCTGCGATAGCTGCCCCTTATGACCAGATGGTTTGTCACCACAGACTACAAAGCGATAACAAAGAGAACAAGTAATTAAAAAATGAGGAATCACAAAATGAGCTTAATTTTATATAAGCAAAATGCATGCGTAGGCTAACTGAAAGAGGTCAAAGATTTACAAAAGAAGGAAATGTGTTACACCAGGCCAAAGAATTTGTTTGGCACTGCCACCAGCCAAGAGACTGATCCTTCTTGGCTATTTCTAGCTATTAATGATTTTCTATGATTACGCTGTTTCAGTAGTTTGTTTTATATTTCTATGAATATTTTGTGTTAGCTCTATTTCAGTCTTTTGTCCTTATGGATGCAGTATAGGCTTTCAGAGGTATCTGATAATTGAGTTTACTTTTCTGTTATGTCTAAAAGGAAAACGTCCTTGTTGATTAGTCTTTAAAATGGATTATTGACTATAGATCAGCTCTAGTTGAACTCGTCAGATATGTTAATGTATTTCCATGACTTCCCAATTTCCTGTACTTTTGGTCCATGGTTGTTAACTTTATTATTTGATTTCACTTTGAAGTCCTTACTAATCATGGTTGATCTTAGAAGCAGGTAATCAGGAGTTTGCTATTTCGAGCTCTATTCCTCATCCTAGTTAGAGGAGCCATATAGGCATATAAATACTTGGTCTTTATTCCAGTAAACCTGTTTTATCAAACAATTAAACTTGCTAAGTACTGTCCATAGAGCTTGGACATATCTCATTTATGTCCCAATCAATTCATATCATGCTAGAATCGATCTTAATTGTTTGTCTTGCCCTTTGGCTATCAAATTTAGCAAACACCTGCCATGACTTCAACTGTATGAAGTTGTGCTATGTCAGATATATAATTGTATTGCATTATATTATTTCTTTTAATGGAAACACCCCCACTTTTTGGGGCCTTGTGCACAAGTTGAACAAAATAATTTCCATTGAACCATATTCTGTATCAAGTACAAGGCCTCGTCAAAACCATATCAATGAAAAGCTCTCACGCTGTGCAGCTATGACCATATCAGAGAGGTATCAAGATTCAAGAACATCAACGTGTAAAACAGAATAAGATCCGTAAAAGGAACATCAGAAAACCCTTAAGTTTTAGAGAATACCTCTATTTCAAGTACATTTGATGATGAATGAGAATACAGAAAGGGCTGACATAGCCGCCTAAATCTTGTTTCTCTTTCGCAGTGAACAAAAACCTCCAATGCAAATGAGGGAGGTGAAGTGGCCCTGTAAATTAAAGAAAATTAAATGAGGGAAGTGAAGTGGCCCTCCAAAGTAAATGCCAAACCTGGGAGAAATTAAAGAAACTGAACGGAAACCATTTGATCCCGTGATATCAGAGGTAATATAGATCATTAGGTTAGACATTAATTCCATGGAAAATGTGGAGAGATGGAAGGCCACCATACCCCATAAGTTTCACTGCAGAACAAGCTGACGGAGCATTGTGCTCAAGAAACTCACAGGCAGTGATGACTACAGGTTCCGCAAATAGCACCTGGGGTGAAAACAGAGTAGGAACACACCAATTAATAAGACATTTCAATTACAAAACCAGTAATGATTTCATATAAGTACACAGTATTTCAAGGGGGAACACAAGAAGCAAAATATCGTTTTGTGCGTATGGTGTGTGTTAGCATGCATAATTCGGGTGTACAAACATGAACAAGTAAGGGAACTGATTTTAGTTGTCTAGAGAGTTGGCCCAAGGGATAAGCAAATAACTAAAAGAGGCAGTAAAATGTCACATGAAGGGCCAGAGTTAAATTGATGGGGACAATAGGCTAGGCAGGCAAAACAGATTCAAAAGCAAAAGAGTAGAGGAAAAAACCACAATGGGTTTAATGACCAAAACCTGCCAAAGCAAGCAATTATGCTTTTGAGCCAAACCTCCAGTTCCCGTGACTGTGAGGATAAATGAGGGGGACTAAGAGAACTGGGTAAACCAAGAATGATAGGAAATGGAGTTTAGGACAGTTCAAGAAGTGCTAGGACGACTTGATTATTAGAGTTTGAAGAAATATGGAGGAAAAGAACTTCATAATACTGACAGCTCAAGGTCTCGTTCCAATTCAATTCAGTTATTTGAATTGTTCCTGTTATGTTGACCTCTCTATTTGTATTATCTTCTAGATATTTAGGACGACACGGTGACGATTGTAGACAATGTTGATGTGTTGGTGTCAAAGTTTGATGGTGACACTGGATGAAACTAGTACTGCAGATGAAGATGACTTATGTTGGAGCATTGTCACCTTTTCATAGGCACTACCAACCTCAAGGACTCCAAATCATTCTAACTTGGAAAACTTAAATAAATAGAAGAAGTCCAAAGCCTAATGTAACTAAGAAATCCTTAATCACGGAAAAAATTCAAAATCGAATACTATAACAAGGAAATCTTTAATAGCCAGGAAAAAAATCCCAATTCCAGTTGGAAACCTAAACGAAGCACTATGCAAACACTCCAAACAAAAAAATTACTAATCTGACAGGGATTTTAAACTAAAAAATTAAATTCTAGTTATTGCATCATCTCAATATAAGCTCACCCAAACATGCTCTAATATACATGATTGATTCAAAACATATGTTCGTACTTCTGTCTATAATATACACAAAGTTGTAACAATTCATAATGTATTGAGCATTTTCTTTTTGTATTGTGATGCTGCAAAATGTTATAGCATAAACTTCTAAAGACGCTGGTTTTAATTGGGTCTTCAAAAAGAGGTGTAATAGATTACTCCTTGAAAAGAAATTGGATTTGGAAAGGGCAAGAGTGGGTGTTTTAACATGGAAAGCAATGGTTTCGTCTACCTTTTGCAAATGTTGATAAGAGAAAAAAATAGGATCGTTGAGGGATGTGAGCCAGAAGTTTCTAAATATGAGATAGAGCTAAGTTCTTATCATGCTTTAGATTTCTATGGTAAAGACCAAGGGTGTTCCATCCTCTTTAATTATCTGCTTTAAAGGATATATTGTGTTGTTGACTTTTTTATTTCCAACTAATAAATATGAAGCGTGTCAGTTTATTTCTAGATGGGCAAATCAGCAAGTCTAATAACCCAATGAAAAAAAAGGTTGGGCTAAGAATAAAGAAGTTGAAAGAGACAAATGGGGCTCAATGCTATCCGAAGTCATCACTTAGTCCTAAAGGACAAAATTCTAATAAAAGTATTCCGTAACAAATCATCTCAAAAATGCAACATTTCTACCATATTATGGTAGATATCTATTAAGTTGTAAGTTGTGGAGCTTAATTATTGTCGACCTTAATTATTGCCACTTTACAAAGATTGGTGTCCTTGTAAAATTCAATTTCACCCTAATTTATCTTATAAATAGGAAACCTTCCTTAGGCTTCTTTTATTATCATCAAAAAGAAGGGCTAGAGAAGATAGAGCGTGATTTTCTCTTGTAAACCATTTTTTCATTATAGAAAATTACTGCAACAATAGGTGGGAAAGGGCATAGTCTCACATAACGAACCTCTATAAATCTTGCGTATTCTTGAGAGTTTATTTTTCCTTTTTCAAATTGATTGCTCTCGGTGGAATAGAATTATGGTTTATAATTCTCAACAGCCTACCTGAGATTTTCTCCCACTATTGAGCAACTTAAAAAATTTTCTTAACCCTAAAAGTTTAACTTTTACAAAAGTAAAATAGGACCTCCATGGGAAAAATCCTGCTCCACACTGTACCTAGTACCTACAGTAGCTAGTTATTCCAGTCTATCTAAACATTTACCATTTTATTTTTTACAGTCAATCCCTGGTGTGCTCACGTAATTAACCAAACCTCCCGCACTGCCAAAGGAAGCTTTTAGATAGGTGATCCCATTGAAATATATAGTCCTGTGTGCTTATTCTTCTCTTACTGCAAATGGTGATCGACAATTCACAACAGGAAAATTAATCATGTATATATCAGCATTTGCTAAACATTTGTCCATGCCCTATTGAACTTTTCTCTATTAGATGTAAAATTGCCTAACATAAGAATTACAAGAAATCTAACGCCGGCCCAATTTCCATATCTCGCCCCTCCTGAATCCATACCATGCTTTCATGATGACGTGTAGAAGCAAAATTGTGTCAGACCATATAATTGAATAATAGTAATACTCAATTACGTAGTTCAATTGTTACGCTTCTTGAATTATACATCCTTGATCTAGCGTAAAAAATACGTGCGATATAATTCGTAGAACTTCAGCTTCCAATTTATTTTTTTTAGCACTGTAGCAAAATTAACTAGCTTTTAAGCTTAGCAAGTAACTTTTTGTTTGCAACATGTTTGGATATGTTTTTTTTTTTGAAAGGTAACATGTTTGGATATGTTAGTTTTTCCTTAAAGTAAAAAAGACACTTGTTTTTAAAATAACTCTTAACCTCAAAATAAATCTTATTTCCAATTTTGATCAGTACAAAAGTTAATTATTTCAAAACGTACTCATTTATATAAAATTTACTTATCGGCAAGAGCATGTTCTCTTGTAGAAGAGCTAGATTTTTTGGGCAGTATCACCCTTGATGGTGCCCAAAAAGGGATAAAAAATACATGCACAAATTTTATTACCCAAAAAATTGCGTAAACAGTCCGCCATTTCAAGTTTTCAACTCTCTGGAAAAACCCGGGAAGCAAAAACTTACGAATTCATAAGCATCAATTCAAAATTTCAATTTACTCTCCAATTCTATAAGACAAAAAAAAAAAAAATTTAATCAAACTAACATAAATTGAGCGTTGAAAATTAAGTAAATACCTCGTCGACGTATTCCTTGAGGTTGGGGTGAACGAATGTCTGAGCGAAGAGCACGCAGGCTTCGGGTCGACCCATTTCTCGTTGTGACCCGAATTGAATCAGTCTGTAAATATCTAGGGTTTTAGCTCGATTCAAGTGAGAACGTCAGCATAGAAGACAGAAAGATGCAGTTTATTTAAAGGGAAGACCCAGGCAGAATTCTGTTAATTGCGGGTGTTAATGACGAAACTTGATGCGCAAAATGTTGAATACATCGTGTCATAATTGGCCCTTAACAATTTCGTCCATCTTCATTCGAGTCCAAGACACAATCTTTGAACTAACCTTACGTTTATCTAGGCTCGAACATGAGGCGAGCCCAATAGGCTACCACCTCGGGCCAAGAATTATTTGGGGCCCAATTTTTTTATTTATTTTTGAAATTTGAATAAACATATATTAAAATTTAAAATGTTTATTTGATGACAACAAGGGTGGACCATAAATTTTTTTCCAGTGTGGGCGGTATTAGTAAAAGTAAAAAAAGAAAAAAAACACATTATAACCAAACTCAAAATTTTCTATTTCAATAGCACACACATCAATGCACCAACAAAAACACAGATGATTAGAAGAATAGTAGAAAACATTAGTGGTTACCAACGGAAAATTCAATAGTTGCCAGTCACAGATGATTAGATGAATACCTGTGGTTATTCCTATTTCCTCAAAATTTCCTATTCAATAGCAGCCAAACTCAAAAGTCCCGTATTACTGATGACTGAATTTCTTATGTACATATCTTTAAGAACTCTCTAAAGCATACCCAGAGAACACAGAGCACTGATATTAATAACAAGCAATTAAACTTACCACATTGATTATTGGTCAATAAATAAATAAAACATAACATAGTGACTGAAAAAAGGATATCGATTCATCGATGATGTTTTACCCACACCGAAAATATTAGTGCATAAATTCAATAGAAAATTAGTGGTTGCCAATAGAAAATTCAATAGCAGGCAGTCGCATATGATTAGATGAATGCATGTGGTTATTCCTATTTCGTCAAAATTTCCTATTCAATAGCAACCAAACTCAAAATTTTTCCCAAACAATCAAACTCACAACACTCATGGTTATTCATATTTCCTCCCAATAAATAAGCGACGTACTTACCCATTGCATTATGCATATACTCTACAGCAGTATAGCCAATGCCCAATAGCAGATGAATATTGAATACCAATAGGCAATAGAAATTTTAGAAAACTCACCTACTGACTTGGTAGCTGTCTAGCCGATGAACGTTGCGTGGATGAACGCTGCTACTCTTTAGACCACCAATCCAGCATGAGCATCAACATGGCACGTGCGTGGATGTAGGGGCGTGCGACGGTGCGAGTATGCGACGTGCGTAGACGGTGGATGCAGGGGCTTCTCAAATCTCAACCCAATGGTTTTGGTATTGTAATGGAATAATGGATTGCATTTACAGCCTGCAAGGGCTTGTATCATGTGGTGGAATGGGCAAAATAATTGGCCCACTTTTTTTTTCTTTTTTTTTTTTAGTATCGGGTTGCTGCAAAAATCCAGGGGCGATCCAAGCCTAGTGCAGGCAGATGCCTCCACTGGGCTTTGGTTGGGTCCGCCCCTGGATGACAACAAAGTACAAATGGTATATTGGTAAAGCTTTCGTACATGGATAATGATATCAAGTGATGAATCAAGGTTGGTGAACTAAAGAGGTGATAAACTCAGCCCAACCTTTTGGGTTTGAGGATAATGGGAGAAAGTACTTACTAATTTATGCTTGGTCGTAGGAAATGCCAACTAGTCTCTCAATCCAAAACAACTAGGAGTCGAGGAATAATATGATTTGAAAGGAGCAACTGTTAAATGTGAGTTATTTTAAACAATAATCAAATGACGAATAAGAAAAAATCTAACCAATGTTTAGTGGAGATTAAAATCATATTTTTAGTAAATTTTGATAAAATTTATAAATATGTAGTTGAAGAGTTGTGAATCTCATGAAATATGTAATTGAAATTAATTATTGACTTTTATTTAAATTATAATCTAGATTTTAATCCATACCAAACATGGACCTATATACATGTGCCGTATTTGCATTTATGGATCATAAAGAGTAATCTTGTCTTCTTGTCAACCTTGTTTGACATACTCTATAAAGAGAAAAAATAGTTTTGAATAGTGATTTTTTGGAGAATGTGTTGTTGAAAAGTAAAAAAAATTGATTTGACTGCAAAAAATTTTATTTTGTAAATATATGGTAGAAAAAAAAGTGTCAAACAAGGGGCTCAATTTCTCCGCATACTGCTACCAATGTCACCATTGAAGTCCTCCACCACCTGCCACACAAATTGACGAGCATGTGGAAGAGGAAATTGAGTAAAATACTCATCGCCGCCACAAAATTCTCACCCACTATCGAAAAAATCAATAGGTGTTGAGCACAGTGTTTTGCCATAGATATAAAAAGGATTATTCTCCTTGTACATTATGGTGTACATAAGGGTGTCCATAATGGACACCCTTATGTACACCATAATGTACATGTAGCAGAGCCCATTATAAATTGAATCTAGTTGACACACGAAGTAGAATTTGTAAAAATACTATAATGTACATGTAGCAGAGCCTATATAAAAATTAGCCCGTGTATCTCGAATGAGAAAATTAACGTCAACGAAATTATAAATGTAGCTAAAGGATGGGATTGATAATCCAGTTTGAAGGCTGGGGAGAAATTTGCTGGAGGCTTTAAACGTTAGAAACCGATTGTGCAAATTTCCCGTGAAGCAAAGAAATTGGAAGTCAGAAAAAAAAAATCGTTAGAAAGTTTGCCTGTTTGGGTTAGGGTTAAACATAGAATTTTGCCATCCTTGAAAAAAAAATTAGCTTGTGAATTTAGCCCAAGTTTGATAACAATACTTTTCAAACTCTTTTTTCTACGTATTCATTTTAAATCACATTCAAACAATAAAATATTTTACATGTAAATCCAAAATTTTTTTCATACTTTTTAACCACAATTCTTCTAAAAATCACTATTCAAAACTCTTTTTTTTTTTTTTTTTCCAAAAGTGTGGTTGTGAAATGGGTTAATCTACTTGTACAATTGTCCTTGACAATGATGGATGACAACATTAATGTTGTCAAAATTCGGACCATTAATTTTAAAAACATTTTTTGAAATAGATGAATGTGATTTTGACAAATATGATTGTCAACCAACATTGTAAGAAAATGTTATACACCTAGTATGATTCAAAATAAAAATTTAGATTTTAATATAAGTTAAAGTCAATTATTAATTTTAATCATATATTTTATGGGTCTTACAACTTTTTAAACACACATTTTATCAACTCCTATCAAAATTTGCTAAAAATATGATTTTAATCCCCACCAAACCGGGCTAAATATGATGAAAAAAAGGTTGAGATTGAAAAGTCTTTTGAGATAAAAATTTGCCAGTGGGGCACTAAAAGAGTTGGGAGCTAAAAATATAATTGTTAATTTATTAAAAAAAAACTAAATAAATGTTTAGGAGCTCAAACAATTTTGGCTTATTTGTACAAGTGATCCCCAATGTGTAGGCATTTTTGCAGAAAAGGACCTATTGTTTTATTCTTGATAAAAACGTTCTCATTTCAACATTTTTTTGTAAAATTGGTCTTTCATATGGATTCTGTCTAATTGACCATTAAAAAGTCAATTTTGTCCAAAAAAATCATTATACCCTTGACTTTAGTTAAAATAATTAGGAAAAAAGAAATAAAAAACAAAGATAAGGATTAAATAATTATTCTACATGTACATTAAGATTTACACCCTTGTGTACGTAATGCACAAGTGACAGTTCATCATTGGTTAATGGAAAAAGCTATTTTTTCACTAACAAATAATGAAATGTCACTTTGCCATTATATACATCATGGTGTACACCCTAATATACTTGTAGCATAACTCAAGATTAAAAACAAAAAACAAAACAAATAATTTTCCTAATCGCCCGCAATCCACCATCCCACCCTCACCACTGCCCCTAGTCACCAAGGAAAACTGGTCGAGATTGGACATTCTGGCCAAAAGAAGTAGTTGATATAAATTTCTGCTTGTATACCATTTAAGTTTTTCTTCCCAAATAATGTGCAAATTTGCATCTTAGAGCACTAGTTTTTTGCCCATGCAATGCACGTGATGTGTTTTTTTAAGGTAATGTTAACGTGTTGAACATTAATGAAAACCCAAACTATTCTTAAAGGTCGGTAAGTTAACATAAATCTATAATAGAGAATTAAAACAACAAAGCGTTTCTACAACAACTTAAAACATAATGATTATTTCATTCCAAACCACTAAATTCATTGGATCAACACAAGTATTTGAATCAAGAAATCAAGAAAAAAGTGCAAGGAGCATTACTTGGGGAAAAATATTTGCAAGTTAGTCATATCAACTGGAAGCCTTATTAAGAGGGTGTTTGGTGGAGATTAAAATTAGATTTTTAGTAGATTGTGATAGAAGTTTTTGAAATGTGTGGTTGAAAAGTTGTGTGACTCATGAAAGCTGTAGTTAATATTGATTGTTTGACTTTGAATTAGATTAAAATTTGATTTTAATCCGGATCAAACAGGGGATAAGATTGTTTCAAGTTGATCATCTCGATGAGTCATATCAAGTAAATAGTTAGTCCACGTAATAACAGGGCCACTATACAAATGCAAATTAATTAGCAGTGGAACATATCAATCAAAACTCGAAAAGAGAGATGAAAATAAAAGAAATACTTACGATAAATAAAAATTTAGATTTTTGGCACCAAGTTGTTTGGTTTTGGGGCAGCTTCTTCTTTATGTTCTCTCATAAAACCTACAATTTTCATGAAAATAATGCAGAAAAGAAGCCGTAAACAGACAAGTTTAAGCTCCAATAGAATCTAGTGAAGAAAATAGTCGTAACAAAATTCAACAATCCATATTTCAAGTTGCAACACCTTCGGAGAGTTAGATGTTATACCTTATCGACAAAGAAATCTTTAGGTGCACCATTAGGTGTCTGATCCTCATTTTTCTTCTATTTCTTGAATCCATCAAATTCCCATTACTTCTTTCCCGATTTCATCTTTTTTTTTTCCTCGTGGTCGAGACCATGATCAACACTACCATTCCCCCATTCCTCTATCTAAAACAGGGTTCTAAAATGTTTCTTTTTAGGTTTATCACAAATACTTCACTCGTCAATCTTCACAAAATCTGCTAGCAAGTTCTCTTCTATGAGAATATACTTTATTTCAATCCCCCTTTTCATTCAAATTACTATTCCATAAAGGATTTTCAGTAGAAAACTCAACTTCAGTCTTTATAAAGCTTGAGGTGCTTACGTTTTGATAAATGGTGTTGACCTCAAAT
This sequence comes from Fraxinus albicans, assembly GCA_903798335.1. Taxonomy (NCBI): domain Eukaryota; kingdom Viridiplantae; phylum Streptophyta; class Magnoliopsida; order Lamiales; family Oleaceae; genus Fraxinus; species Fraxinus albicans. The sequence continues at coordinate 2,341 of CAIGRM010073559.1, read as the reverse complement.
TTTTATCATCATTTTCTTCTGTTCACTTGAAACTTTTAATGGGTGATACAAAGCCAAACGCAGATGCAGCTCTTTTAATTTGCTTTACCGTTGAACCCAGTTTCAATTTATTCTCTGACATTAAGTACTCTTGACTAACCAAACATTTCTCATCCTTCAAATCGATAACCGACCACTCTTCATTGGAAACTTCTTTCTGCGTCCTTTCTATGACATCTTTTGTATCAATCTCAACTCCTTGAATTGCTAATCTCTATAATAATGGTCTTTTCGATGCATGATACTCATACTCTGAAATGCATTTGGCATAGAACAACTCCTACATGAAAGACACATAATTTCCTTTAATTTTGATATTTGCACAAACATAAATGAATTGTATTTGGGAGTGTCAACCCAAAAGGAACTTTATATGAGTTAAATCCTGTACATGTCATATACTCAGCCACACAATTAATTTACATACATAACACCATTGAATATTTTACAGCTTAATTGAAAAATGCACTAAATTAATATGAGAAATTACTTTATGGGCCACACGGAAAATAAAAAACAAAAAGAAAATCGAATGTTCTGTAAAATCAGTACAAGTACTCACTTGCAAGAAGATCAGATTGTCCCTTAAAATGACGATTGGCTCGTGATCTATAGGCGAAGTTATAAGAATCTCCAGAAGATGTGTGCTGAAAGCAGAGACCTCGGTAGACCAGAACTTTGGAATATCAACAACCAACAATGTTCACAGAATATCTAACTGAAAATTACCGTAGGAAGTTAGATTTCTATGATTTGTGTTCTAAAAACAAAAAATCTTACCTTTTCACCGAACCGGTAGACTTTCGCAACACGAAATCGACAAAAAATCAACAAGAACCAATAAGAGGCAGATTAGGGAACAAGAAATATGAGTTGCAGAGAATGGATCACATGAACCACCAAAATCAAACAAATAAAATGAAATAGAGAAATCAAATTAAATACAGATACATATGTAACCGTAAAATTTAGCATTACCACATTAATCTGCAGAAATTTCTATCAAAGAGCTACAAAATCAGAATAAAGTGCAAATATGTACTTGAAGTTGGAGTTGCTTGTGGTACTCAATTGCTTCATCCAGCATTGAAGCCTTATCTATCTATCGCAATTGCAAAGGATGAACATTTAGAAATTACAAAGTAAACCTCCTTAGATTTAACTAAATCAACATTAAAACTAAACACTAAAAAGGAAAATATAACAATTTGTGGTTTCTACCAGTTGGAATTTGGAATTAGATTTTGCAACGCCTTCATTTTTTCATTAATCATGCTCCTCCTCCTCTGCCAAATGCTATCCATAATATCAAAACCCATAATTTATTACAGGAATATAGACATACAAACGCCAACTCAAATGAAAATTCTGAAAATAGTATAGCTACAAATTTTTGTCCATTAAAAAGAAACCTTTTCCGACCAATTATGCACTTCTGCTGCTCGAGTTCTCATCGAAGAGTTCCAGTGTGGTGTTGACTTTTGGCAATGCCAAGGCTTCAATATTCTACATATAATAACTATGAAATTAAACTCCACAAAGAAAAATAAAGTGTTTAAAAACATGAATGGATGCATAAATTTATAGTAACATTGTACCAACCGCCACACCCCAAAATATCCCAGCAAACCATTGTACAAAACATTCACTAGAAAAATAAGCTTCAACATAATTTTTTTTTACTTATAAGTAACTAAGTAACTCACTTTCACAATCATAGTCATATCCCATTACCTGGTCCACCTACGAGGCAAATCAAGAAGCACTTGAGTTCTGCAATATTAACTGCATTTTGATGGACTTCTAAATACTTCTTGCTTTGTATGAATGCACCAGGCTACTTCAGGGGAATATGTTTTGTGGAATACATTGGGTAAATGCACTGTGGTGGCCACACCAAAAGTGTAGAGGATTAATGGAAAATCTTGAACATCTTGTTTCTATGGGCTTCCTGTTTCTTTGATTGGCTGAGATGTGCTCTTTCCAACATTTTATGCCATCAAATATTGGATATTCCAATGACGAGTCCTGATGCATCTTTTCAACATAGGCAGTTTTAGCTTTTCGTGAAGAAAAGTTGTGACAATTGAGCTTCCATTATCTTGTATCTTCGTAACAACATTTAGCTTGGAAACCCGAGCATGGACAAGTTGCTAGTTTTATAGAGCTCAGAGCCCAATGTTATTCTCAGGGGCGTAGCCAGGATTTCAATCTTGCGGGGGCGAAAATACGGGGGGTGGATGGGGGCGGAATTTTTTTTTAATTAAGAGAATTGAAAACGACGATTTTGAGTATCAAAATA
>CAIGRM010073551.1:0-11012 GCA_903798335.1 Fraxinus albicans | reverse complement strand
GTCCCTATTTGTTATTTTGAAACAAATGCTTTATAGAAAAGAAATTCATAATCTCTTCAAGAATTTCTTTAAACACAGAGAGATAAGAGAAAGGCCCTTCCGTATCTTTTATTGAGATCGACTACCAGTCCCTATTTGTTATTTTGAAACAACGAACAAAGCCTTGTTCCCAAAATTTATGCTTTCTCATTTATCTTCAATCTTTTGTATTGGTACCTATGCATGAATTTTGACAGCTTGCAAGAACTATATGATATGAAATACCTACATTTTCTGGATGTTATCATATCATACGTATTGTCCGCTTTGGGAGAGTCTAGGCCCATCTTACCCCTCACGGCTTTCTGACGTGTCCCCCAGATTCGAACCCAAGACCTCCATCATATGAGAGACTTAAGTTGAATCCTAGTACGTATGGTATGATAACGGTTCCGACGCGAGGTCGGGTCGTTACAAGTCCCTATTTGTTATTTTGAAACAAATGCTTTATAGAAAAGAAATTCATAATCTCTTCAAGAATTTCTTTAAACACAGAGAGATAAGAGAAAGGCCCTTCCGTATCTTTTATTGAGATCGACTACCAGTCCCTATTTATTATTTTGAAACAACGAACAAAGCCTTGTTCCCAAAATTTATGCTTTCTCATTTATCTTCAATCTTTTGTATTGGTACCTATGCATGAATTTTGACAGCTTGCAAGAACTATATGATATGAAATACCTACATTTTCTGGACCTAAAAAATTTATTAACTTTAATCTTGAGGAAGAGAGGGCAATTATTTACATTTTAAGAGAAACAGCCTCCAGGGAGCAGAACCTAGAAGAGCCAATAGTGCCTGACCAAAGCTCAAGATTTCTTTAGCCTATCCAATTAGGTCAGTTGGAAGGTGATTAACGTATGATCTACCTTTAACAAGCATTATGTTTCCCTTCATTTGGTTCCACAGATGAATAGCTTAATAATTGTGCTACCATTTGATGGAAATATTGATGGGGTTGAATCTCTATATTTTAGCAGATTTAGTAGGATTTTCATGGGTTACAAATATTGCCAGCTAGTTTTGATATGATCTTGGTTGGCAGGGGCAGACCAAGGCAAAACGACTAGCTTCCTTTACACCATCACTCGCACATTTCAACTGTAAGCAATTTTGACTCATCCCACATCTTTAGATTGGTAGAAATTGGTTTGAAGTGTGAGGCTGCCATCTGAGTTCAAAGCCTGTTTTATCTGTGCTAGTGCATCCTGCATACAGAACAGCCACTATAGATTGTCTACTGGAAGGGCTGAATAAAGCAGTTGCAATTGTAGGAAAAGTTCTATTCTTTGTTAAGCACAAGAATGTAGCACCATTGTAAGTCCACTTTCTCTCAGCTCACAGGTCCCACTCCCACTCTCATTAGCCTTTGCACTATTTACTGTGGTAAATTACTCTAAACTTGTGTATTATTGATCCAAGAAATTGTAAATTTCATGGTTTGCCTCTGCATCTCTCTCCCGTCCTGCCCTTTGTTCTTGCCTGAACTTTTATTATTGCAGTTATTATCTGCTGTGTGATTCAAGTCAAATATGCTATGTCCTATCAGTTTATCGGATACAAAATGATGCAGTAAGTTAGCTTCTTGACAATCTGTCAAAGCCTCTTCAAACTTTTCTTAATTTTTAAAATTAGTGTTATAGTTGCCAGTACCTGCAGCAGTGTATCTAACTATTTATCCAATTGATACAGATTAAAGAAGGAGATCAAGTTACACTGTTGGAACCCTTTTACAAGTCTGTTGACTTTTCCTGGGAAGGAAAGGTACATGCTGTTACAGAGTCGGATTTGCATATAGCATTTCAATTTTATTTTACGTCGTGCACTATTAGGTAATGGGTAATGTTTATTCTTTTTACGCGTTCATAAAATTCTCCTTTTGTATTTGGGTTCAGTGCTATAAGTTCAAATCAGTACGTGTTGATTTCTTAGAACAAGTGCTCGTGAATGGGAAAACTTTGTCAAACCAGCACGCTGTTCAAACATCAATCTATGCACAAAATAAGCCATGAGAAGCTCTTCAATTCTTGTTCAAAATAGAGGCATGGGTGGAAAAACATGTAAAGGAAAGCAAATTCCCATAATTGGAAAGGGTTATTGTATTATGTAACTATTTGAGTATGTGGTGAAATATGTGGATATAAATATTTTTCATCCCATCCGATGGCTCAACTTGTGATGGAAGGGTTATTGTATTCTGTTATACTCAAAACAATTGACTGTCAGGGATTGGAGTTACGGTTTCTTGTATTATTCATACTAAGTTTGTATGAACCTTTTGTATTTCAATAATAGATAGATAAATAAATATCGTTTTGCAATAATTGTAATTCAGATTGCATATGCATGGGTCGAGTGCTCGCTCGTTGTAAATTGAAAATAATTTGTGAACAGATTTTTCTGTAGACGAGTTGTGTATTATGATGGAAACCAAAGGGATTGCAACGGGACAAGTAGGGGTAGGGGCAGTCATTCTTGTCCCGTGGTCCATCGGGTATTTGTCTTCTTGCCCTGCTTTCATACCCGTTTAAAACAGGTTTCGAGCAGGACAGGGCAGGTCCTTCGCCTGGTTTTCTGTCCCATTTGTTTTTGTTCTTTTTCTTTTTTTTAAGTTGGTGAAAATTGATACTTTTTATTTCGAATTGTAGAAAAATCCATGTCGACTCTGGAAATGATGATGCTTCCATTCATAAAAACCTTGTATTTTGAAATGAACTTTAAAAGGGGTGGGATCATGTTTTTCGTACTCATTAAACATCATGCTTTGAAGTGGAAGGTTTGGTGACCAACTTGCCTTGTGAACAAGATCGACAATCTCATTAAATAAAAGAATCTTCTAGTTCTTTAATGAATGTTCATTTGATTTATTAATTATTGAGCGCATATTGATCATGCCAAATTATAAAATTTTTTGGATCAACGAATTTATTTTAATGTTTGGATTTATATGTATAATAATACAGTTGAATTAATTTTCAATGAGTAGATGGCTTATGAAGATTTGATAACTGCAAGTTGCAACTTGTGGCAAAGACTGTTCATGGTCAGAACATGAATTTTCTATATATAATATAAGATTTGACTTTGAATTGATTTTATCATTTGATTTAGACACCGAATTCTAGAGCGTTCCAAAAACAAGAAAAAAAAAAAAAAAAAAAACTCTTCAATATAATATTAATATCGGATAAATTTCAATAATGGCAAATTTGTACTGAGTGTCATATTGGCCAACCCATTGAAATTACTTTGTTTGTTGAACTTAATAAAATATTTTAGTTAGATGACTACATGACTTATAAAATAAATCCTATGTGTCCATGTGCCAGTCATCAAACGTGAGAGTTTCTGTTAGAAAAATAGATCCCGAACTAACATTTTGTAAAGTTTAATGATGAATTTGAAATAAATTAAAGTTGAGCGACCAATGTGGCACTACGTCAAATTTCCAAGTGTTTGTTTGTTTGACCTAATTTTTATATACTTTTTTTTCCAGAAATGGTAAACTTGGTCAAGTCGGGAGGCTATATTTAGCATCAATTAATCAAGATGATATTTAAAATTTATAAACTAGTTCCTTTAGACGATAAAAAAAAAAAAAAAATTATTTAAAATAGATTAACTATCTCATCCCCACATATGCCTTAGGTGATCTCCTAAACAATATACTATCGGAGCTGATACAATCTCTATGATGAAGACATTGGTTCTTCCTTCGATCAAGTACTACTTTATTACAAACATGTTATATTATAATTTAAAACACCCTTTCTTCTTTCGTAGTAAAATTCAATAGCATTTCAATGTACATGAAGAGTAGTGCTGTGTAGAAAATTTGTGCGTATAAAAGGATATCAGATATATATAACTAATTCACGGAAATTAAATTAAAATAACATTCAACTCTTCCATTATTTCAATAAAAAAATGTTATCCTTCTCCACCAACTTATATAATTAATTAAGAGCAATAATATCTACAATAATGTAGCGTGATCTCACAACCTATAACTGTGTTTCAACTATCTCATATGAATTATGATATAACCTTCCATTTCTTTCACAACAGTTATTTTGTTATTTATATATCTTTTGAACTCGTTACCACTTTACCTCTGCATTGTACATATCGTACCAAGATTGTTTCCTTTGAACAATGCTTCATTAGCACATTGTATATTTATGTTCAGTTAAAACGTTATGCGACTTTCGATTGATGTGTGTGACGTTGTTCAAGTGGGGTAACAACTAAAATTTTTCTCTAATCATAACAAAAATCATGTTCAAGTAATAGTATTATTAATATTTTCGAACATTTTTTTTGACAGTTTAGAAACTTGTGTAAACTGTTATCACTCTTTATGTAGTCTTAACATCAATTTGCTCTTTACCTTTCCTATTCTTCTTCTTACTACTCCCATTAGTGTAGAACGAGTTGAGATCTGTTGTCTGCATTTGCTTTAAATGACATCATGTTTGGAATTGCCTTTTTTCATTTGGTAACAAGAATTAATGTGTAAAAAATTTGGTTGGGCCCTTACAAGGTAGCGCTTGGCAGCCGAGTATAAAGTCTTAACCCAGCATAAGTAATACGCAAGTTGGAAGAGCTTGAACAAATTGAGCAGTCGTAAGCTAGTTGCAATTAATAAATGAATTGCCATAAGAAATCAATAATGCAAACAGGCTGCGGCGGCTGTGAGAATCTTGACCTTGTTTGTATTCTAATCTCATCTGAGTATAAATACAGATGCTTACAATCTTCCCAATGTAGGAATTGCAAAGTATCTAGAGAGAGGGGTCATGTCTCAATCATATGCTATGCTCAATTGCTATGGATCTTGCTCGGTGTCCGTAGGACGACCTCAGTGGATGTCAACTCGAATGACGTTGAGCCCCGCACAGGAATCTATGCAAGTAGCCCATAACAACGAGGAGCTTCGCCTCCGGGCTACATTCACTGTGCTGCATAAGCCTGTGGAAGGGCTCTATGCCATGAATGGGGGAGATGGACCTCATAGCTATGCCCAAAACTCATCCTATCAGGTACCTACCTTCCTATTTGTACCTTCTTGATTTTAAGGTTCATGCGTTATAAATTTTGCAGAATAATCAGGTTTTTGCATTCTTGCACAGAGAGGAGTAGTAGATGTAGCAAAACCAATCATCCAAGAAGAGATTACCACGAAACTTGACATCGAACAATTGTCTTCGACTAGCCAATACCACTTTAGCATTGCGGATTTCGGCTGCTCCACAGGACACAATTCATTTCCTGCCATTCAAATCATTATCGAAGCCATTGAGAAAAAAATTGGAAGAGAGAGACGGAAGTTTGAGATCCCCGATTATCAAGTGTTTTTTAATGATCAAGTGATGAATGATTTTAACACCCTTTTTGCTTCACTTCCACCCGAGAGACAGTACTCTGCAGCTGGAGTGCCCGGTCCCTTTCACGATCGCCTATTACCCAAGGCTTCCCTTCATTTTGCTTATTCATCATGTGCACTAAACTGGCTGTCGGAGGTGCCCAAAGCAGTACAAGATAGCACATCTTGTGCATGGAACGAAGGAAAAGTACATTATATGGGTGCTAAAAAGGAAGTTTTCGATGCCTATTCGAATCAATATGAAAAGGACATTACATCTTTCTTGAATGCAAGGGCAATCGAGGTGGTGAGTGGAGGGCTAATGGCCCTTCTTGTTCCTGCTGTCCCAACTTTCGACCACTCTGAGACTACATACACTACCCCGACAGAGATGGCTCTCTTGGGATCTTGCCTCATGGACATGGCTAACGAGGTAAGGATATTTTATTCATTTCTTTAAAGAAGCAAACTAGTTTAAGAGAACGGAATTTAATATGAATTCGGGATCATGGAATCCTTAATTACAGATGAGATGTGCAACATATAAAGTAAATTCTATCCTCCCATTGAATGCCAATTTTATAGTTTAATCGAAGTTATTTTTATTGCAGGGAACACTTAGCAAAGCGAAAGTAGATTCGTTCAACTTTCCTTTGTACTTCACAATTCCAAATGAATTGAAGGCCATAATCGAAAGGAACAATAATTTCAGTATAGAAAGAATGGAGATATTGAACAACCCTGGTAAACAACGTTTACGCAGTGCCAAAGAGCGCGCCTCATATCTCAGGGCTGTCTTTGAGGGATTGCTGGTCAATCACTTAGGAAGTGGAATCATGGATGAATTGTTCGAGCGTTATACTAACAAACTTGAAGAGTCGTCCCATTTCTTAGACCCTGACAACGAGAAATCAATCATAATATTTGTCCTGCTCAAGCGAACGGGTACCAAATGAGCTTGGTACTGTTGACATTAGCAACAGAAATCAGACGCCATTCATAAAAATTGTATTTAAGATTGCAAAATAAAGGACTCTATCCACGCAGAATATTGTCAAGAAGTTCTGATAGGTACCAGACGGAATTGCGATCATAATTAATGGAACTTGAAATCCATCTTGAGAAATATGTTGCAAAATTTAATTAGCACCGTTTTAGTGATTTAACCACCACGATAATGGGAGTTTTAGAGCCTGTTTGTCGTGGCTTTTACTTTTGCTTCCTGCAAAAGAGCTTTTGGAGGAAGTTATCATAATTTTTGTTTGAAAACTAATTTTTACAAGAGCTTCATATTTCGAAAGTGCTTTAAGAGGAAGTCACATTTGACTAACTTCCTCTAAAAGCTCTTATAACTACAAGAATTACTCATATGAAATTAGTCATACGAGTTTTAAAGCAGCTTTTGAATATCAAGAATTTCTTTTGACAAAATATACCAAACGGGCCCTTAGTAGTACTAAAACAAAACTTGCATATCAACTCTGGATGCACATTTGACCTATCATGGTAAAAAAGTGTAAATCCTCAACTTAATTAAATCACTGCCTACTAAACTTTACACATGGTTACTACTTGCTCACTGAAATATAAAAGGTTACTCAATACTCACTGAACTATTCATTAATTTACCCATCAATCACTGAAGCTAATTCCGTCTCCACAACTGGACAAAAGTGTCTACGTGGTGGATGATATGCCAAATGAAATATACACATCATTTAAAAATAGCCAAACAGGAATTAATTTTTGTAAATAGCCAAAAAGAGTTCACGTGAAAACGGTAATGGCTTCTCCAATTTCACCCAAATTGAAAATCGAATTAGTCCATCGAAACTAAAATCGCCGTCGACTGTCGAAATTGATAATCGCTGTCCACCTAAATCGATCCTCCCAAAATTTCACTCCTCCTCAATTCCAATCCTTGGTAAGTTCTATCTTCATTGTTAAGCCCCAAATCGCGAACCCTAGATTTTTATTTCACTTCAAACATAGCCAAAAAGATATGAAACATTTAGCCACAAAACTTAAATAATATTCTTGTCTTCATTGTAAGGAACATGGGGGACCCAATCGGAAAAAATGTAGTGGAAGAATCGCTTTTGCAGACCATGGAGGAGGGACCACAAGGTAAATTATTTACAATAGTTTTGATGAATTCTTCAATTTTATATTACATATGTCGGAGACATGCCTTGAGTTTGTCTAGCCGAGTTCATTAGTTCTCATGGAATACATGACTGAATGTGAGATTCATGAAGTTCTTTTTTTTCGTTACAGTTCAAGAAGAGGAAGAGATACCTATTGAATGTGAGTTGATTGATTCCGATAATGAGGTTAACGATGATGATTTCCACTATGATAAGAATGCATCCAAGCATATTGAGAGTGGATTACATGTAGACCCTGCACTTGAACTTGATGTTGGAGGGGAAGAAGAGAAAGGTTCTGATGAGTTAGATTGCCCAAGTGAGGAGGAACTTCATACTGATTATTCTTCTAGTGAAGAAAATATTTATCACTTCCCTGTGTATGATACCGAAGAGGAGAAGTTCAACCCACAACTGGAGGTTGGAAAGAAATTTAAAAACATTGAGGAATCATACAAATAGGCTGTGAGGAATCATGGGATTGCTACTAGATGTAATTTGAGGTTTAGACTGAATGATGAATTTAGAGCACATGCTATATGTAAATTAGGGTGCAAGTAGAAAATATGAGCTTCTTGGAATAAAAAGAATGGTTGTATACAAATAAATTCAGCAAATTTAGAGCATACAAGTGTAAGGGATAGAACAAATAGGCATTGCACTGCAAGGTATATAGTAGATAGGTATTTAGACACTTTCAATGTAAAGGATGATTTGAAGTTGACAAATAATAAAGTTACAACTTGGAGGGCTAGAAGATATGCTAGGTTATTAATACAAGGATCTGATGAGCATCAGTTCGATATACAGAATTCAAGACCACCTATTGGTTTAGATTGTAGTTTGAGAGTTATGAAATACTTTTGTCATTAAGTATATTGACATTGTTTTGTTTCTTTTTGTGTAAAGTTGCAGGAAATGATCATTTTGTAATACTAATGATCAGAATGATCTTTTTGTAATAGACATAAATCTTTTTGCATGAAAATAGGTGATTATATTGGGAATATTAACTAAGACATCTGTTCACAGTTTCATCTTCCAACCTCTTACTGGTAGTTTCTTATTGCTTGAAATTTCAGCAATAGCTTATCTTACTGGTAGTCTCTTATCTTCTCCTCTGGTAATAACTTGTAATGTATTGCTATGTTTGGAAGGTTAAAAACAAGGAGAAACAGACTGATTCAATTAAAAATGAACAAGTGACGATGGCATGTAAATGATGAAGAATTACGTACAATGCCCGTTTAGTTATATCACTACTATATTAAAAGAGAGGATGTCCAAATCACTGATGAAAAAAATGCAGAGCATGAGCTCCGAAATGTTGCGGTGCACACTCTGCATTTTTTTATTCTTTTCTTTTTTTTTTTTTACAATTTTTTTCTCTTCAATTTTTTTAGAGGATTTCGATAACCATATGAAAAGATGGATGAGTATTGAAGATAGTGTTCTTACTAGGGTTGGATTAGAATTGGGGATTTCACTGTAATTGAAATGGGGTGTGCATTTTGAAGGGATGAGAATAACACGCTTTCTTCAATTAGTAGCATTTTTATCCACGCCACGTAGACATTTTTAGAGACAGAATTAGCTTCAGTGATTGATGAGTTAACTAATGAATAGTTCAGTGAGCATTGAGAAACGTTTTATATTTCAGTGAGCAAGTAGTAATCATGTGTAAAGTTCAGTAGGCAATGATTTAATTAATTCATGATCCAGCATTTGTGAACCAGCCTTAATTGGAGTTCCTCGATAAGAGAGGCAAGCCCATGACGATAACTAACAAGTAGCGCCAATCTCTTCAAACAAAGACCTAATTATGTAGCTACAACAAAACACACCTCTTCTTTCGCCTCGCTAGACCCGCGAGAGGGGATCCTACCATCGAGTCATGTAACCATCAAGAGAATGGCTCGACTTGGTCTCGTCTAGTAGGTGTGTCCATGCTACATCTTTACTTGAGGACTTATTTGCCATATCATGCTACTTGTCCCTCCTTTTTTGACAACCACTAGCAACCATTGTAATGTTGTGTTATTTATATCGTAAGTGTACGTTATTGTTAATAATTAATAAAGTTGACATAAGATTCTTAATTATTATTCTCAAGTGGACCATAAGAAATCTTCAACGTATCATCTTCTAGTCCGAATCAACTATTGAATTTGCAATTTGGTCATTATACTTTGGATTTTGCCATTTTTTTTTTACCAATTTTCAATTCTTTATTTCCATTCCTTATTCAACCATTGAGTTTTACCTATATAACATAAAATACAATAATTTAGGATATATTTTGTCAGAAGAACTATCAAATATTGCTATTTTAGACCCCAAATAAGTGTATAAAATACACTTATCAAGTAGCACCATTGTCCAACTTTGATTCCCTTGGATTTCCAACATTATTATATTTTGAAATAACAACACACAACTTCATATCGATATTCCATTAGATAACACATCTGATTCATTGGCATGTCCTTAGCTTGTTTATTATGTTTTAGACATTCATTTTAGCGATGTTCTAGGCCATTGAATTTCAATACATTCTTGTTATTACCCTACTTAGAAGAGTTTCTAGGATGTTTCCTTTTTCTGTTCTTTGAATTAGTTTCCACCACATTAGTCTTTGCTGGTAAAAGTTGTTCTCAAGTTCTCTTGTTAGACTTCATGTTGTCTTCTTCAATCCTCAATCTACCATCTTGTAATTTAAACACTTTTCAACAATTAACTTCTTTGTATTGTTGTCTTCGGTCTTGTACTTATTTTTCCAAGGACTTCAATAATTTTGTAGTAGGTTTTATGGCATTATACACATTGTATACCTTATTTTCCATCCCAATTAAATTTAGTTCTTACATAAAATCATAATATTTTCATGCATCCAAAGCAATTAGCAATGTCTTGTTATTTTGCCTTCTTGCATATTAGGGGCGTCTTCATTTAAGAACTTAACAAACTTTAGGGTTGTGAGATAGAACAACATTTTTTGGTGTCAACTTTTGAAATCATTACCACTGATTTTTTTTTCTCCATTTGGAATAGAAGTTGGATGAACAGTATTCGACTAGCAACCGGAAGAAAATGAGCATGGGAAAAACCGGAATAGAAAGATTAAATTGAAAACAAGTTTAGTTTAACCGCAATTAAAAAAAAAATAACTTATAAAAATATATGAAGATAAAAACTTTGTCTAAGAATGTTAGAAAATATCGTTTTTAGATTCTTTTATATATTATGACAAAAAAACCCACTTGGGGCTTACTTTAAATCTGAAGGAAATAATATCGAAAATTAAATCAAGGAAAGAGTCAAACTCAGTTCATAATTTTTTCATTGTTCAATCAAACTATTTATTGAGTTTCAATTTCAATTATTTATTGTTGAGATTGGTTTAACAATTATTATATCCTTCATAGATCCAGTCATGCTTCTTCTATCGTTAGATTAAATTA
>CAIGRM010073549.1:0-12061 GCA_903798335.1 Fraxinus albicans | reverse complement strand
TTAGAATCTAAATTTTCATTTTCTCCTATCAAACTGTGTATATAGAATGTGTCTGAACTCATTATATCCAATTTGACTTATATTTAACGAATTGTGTTTATTTGATTGATTATTAGTATTGAATATTAGTTATATATTTTTTCTTTTGATTGCTTGAATTGATTGTTTGTATCAAATACATTATAAAATTTTTAAACGTAAATATATATTTTCTTGTGATTAACAAAATATTAATAAAATGACTCTTCGAAATCAAATGGATGAAAGTGATTACCAAAATATTAATGAAGAAATGTTTTTTAAGTATAAATCTGCATTATTTCAAGTTAAGTATGAATTATTCAAAAATTAAGAACAGAATATTCGATTTGTACATGGTTTATTTGTGTCCCCCCAAACCTAAAATGTCTGCGTCCGCCCCTGTCCATGGTAGAATCCTTTCACAAACAGACAGTAGACACGGACACAGACACTAATACATCAACATTCTTGCATTGCTACAGAGTAGGAAAAGGCAAATATGCGCTTATTGTATCAAGTGGACTTGTTACTTTTTAGCTAATTTGTCTAAAAAAGTGTTAAAAGTCTTTGTATTTACACTCTCTATTTCTCTTAACAGAGATGTTATTAGTTGGGCTGTAGCCATGTGATTAATTGCTAGTTGTCAAACACGTTTTAGCTGATATTATTTTGACTTTAATTTTGTTTGATGTGTGAATGTTTATTATCATTTTTATCGTTATTTTCAATTATTTGATCACTAATTGAATTGTTAATGGATCTTATTGTTATCGAGAGAGACAATAGAATTTTACAACAATATAATAAACATTGTAAAGTTCGATAGATGATAGAAGTATACATTTATGCTTTATATGGTTTTAATAGACGTTCTAGCATTTTTAAATGTATTTACATATTTTCATCTTTCGTCGAGAGATAAAATGGTCACATGAGTGGAATATATTTGATCGTTAAATTAAGAACATTGACCAACGTGAATAATTTCAAACTGTCATTTTAATTGTTACACTAAAAATGGAATAAGCCATACATATCGGATTTTTGCACAACTTAATCATGAACATTTACTCCTTTAATAATTTTATCGAACATATCAGGACAGGTTCCAATTCCATCTTCTTGTTTGACTTATATTTAACGAATTGTGTTTATTTGATTGATTTTTAGTATTGAATATTAGTTTTGAATTTTTCTTTTTGATTACTTGAATTGATTGTTGTAAATATGCATTTTCTTATGATAAACAAAACATTAATAAAATGACTCTTCGAAATCCAATGGATGAAAATGATTAACAAAATATTAATGAAAAAATATTTTTTTAAATATAAATATGCATTGTTTCAAGTCAAATATGAATTATTCAAAAATTAATAACAAAGTATTGGATTTGTACTTGATTTATTTGTGCCCCCTTAACCTAAAATGTTTGCGTCCGCCCATGTCCATGGTAGAATCCTTTCACAGACACAGACAATAGACACGGACACGGACACGGACACGGACACAGACACCGACACTAATACGACAACATTCTTGCATTGCTACATAGTAGGAAAAGGAAAATATGCGCTTATGGTATCAAGTGGACTTGTTACTTTTTAGCTAATATGTCTAAAAAAGTCTTAAAAGTCTTTGTATTTACACTCTCTATTTCTCTTAACAGAGATGTTATTAGTTGGGCTGTAGCCATGTGATTAATTGCTAGTTGTCAAACACGTTTGAGCTGATATTATTTTGACTTTAATTTTGTTTGATTTGTGAATGTTTATTATCATTTTTATTGTTATTTTCAATTATTTGATCATCAATTGGATTGTTAATGGATCTTATTATTATCGAGAGAGACGATAGAATTTAAGCACAATATAATAAACATTGTAAAGTTCGATAGAGGATAGAGATATACATTTATGCTTTATATGGTTTCAATAGGGGTTCTATCACTTCTTAATGTATTTACGTATTTGTATCTTTCATCGAGCGACAAAAGGGTCACATGAGGGAATATATTTGATCGCTAAATTAAGAACATTGAACAACATGAATAATTTCAAACTATCATTTTAATTGTCACACTAAAAATGGAATAAGCCATACATATCGAAGTTTTGCACAACTTAATCATGAACATTTACTCTTTTAATAATTTTATCGAACACATCAGGACAAGTTCCAATTTCATCTTCTTGGATCCATGGTCATTGGTGGATCGGGGGGAAAGGGGGGTCATGTGATCCTCCAACTTTTGAGATTTTTTTTTTTATAAAGTCATGTATGGTATCAATTGAAATCTAAATTTTAATCTAAATTAAAGTTAACAATTGGTTTTAATCACATATTTCAAGGAATTCATAACTGTTTAACTTTTATTTGCTAGAAAAATGATTTTAATCTCCACCAAATAGGAGCAAAATCACAATAAATTTGAATTTTTCTCTTGCTCTCTTTTACTCTTTTCTTCACGCCTTTTAACAAAATTTTAACCCTTCTAATTTTTTAAAATTTGTATATAATTTCTCTACAAATTATCACATTTACTTTACTTTCCAATCAAATTTTCAAGTAATTAGAACCTAAATTTGCATTTTCTCCTATCAAACTGAGTATATAGAATGTATCTGAACTCATTATATCCATTTAACGAATTGTGTTTATTTGATTGATTATTAGTTATATGTTTTTCCTTTCGATTACTTTTGTGTTTATTTGATTGATTGTTAGTATTGAATATTAGTTATATATTTTTTCTTTTGATTGCTTGAATTGATTGTTTGTATCAAATACATTATAAAATTTTTAAACGTAAATATATATTTTCTTGTGATTAACAAAACATTAATAAAATGACTCTTCGAAATCAAATGGATGAAAATGATTACCAAAATATTAATGAAGAAATGTTTTTTTAAATATAAATCTGCATTGTTTCAAGTCAAGTATGAATTATTCAAAAATTAAGAATAAAATATTCGATTTGTACAAGGTTTGATTGTGCCCCCAAACCTAAAATATCTGCGTCCGCCCCTGTCTGTCCATGGTAGAATCCTTTCACAGACACATACAGTAGACACGGACACAGACACTAATACGACAACATTCTCGCATTGCTACAGAGTAGGAAAAGGCAAATATGTGCTTATGGTATCAAGTGGACTTGTTACTTTTTAGCTAATTTGTCTAAAAAAAGTGTTAAAAGTCTTTGTATTTACACTCTCTATTTCTCTTAACAGAGACGTTATTAGTTGGGCTGTGGCCAGGTGATTAGTTGCTAGTCTTCAAACACGTTTCAGCCCTTTTCATTTGTATTCCTTTTATATTCAGTTTGAGGATAATATTGGGGGAAGCAACAGAAAATAGACTAATAGAGCTATTTTGGTCGCCAAATTCATCTACAATTTGTTTTTATTTGGATCGGCTCGAAGAAGCCAATCTCATTCTTGGCTCGAATTTGACCTTGTTCTTGACTTCTTCGTCAACAAACAAGCAATGAACCGTCAGAATGGTAGTTATGTAATTTATACTGAGAGTTTCTTTTTTTTGAAATTGATTTATACTGATAGTTATTATACTATCAACCATCAGAATGGAAAGTTCAACAATTACAATTCTTTTAGATAGGAATACAGTAAATGAGCAAAATCACATCTGCTTGCAAAAAAATTCAACAATAACAGTATATACGCTCCAAAACAGAGTTTATGACGTACATAGTTTTAAGAACGAAACAAAACTTGTTTTATCACTAGCATGTTGATATATCCTGCCTTTTATCATGAATTTTTGCCTTCAAATCTTTAATGAATTGATCGATATTTTTCTCTGATGATCCATCTATTGCCAAAGCATTCTGCAGTATGGTTCTTACTTTCTTGATCTCCATCTTTAATCCATCCCAAACTGTGTCACTTTCATCAAGTTGTCAATCTTCTCTGCAACTTCTTCCTTGGTAACTGATTCTCTGTCACAAAGATTAATTCCAATCTTCCAATCGTCAACCACTAATTTCCTATTAGTAGGTTGATCACTTCGTAAAGGATAGCAAATCATAGGTACGCCACACCATATGCTTTCCAATACAGAATTCCATCCACAATGCGTCAAAAACCCTCTAATGGACGGATGTGGAAGCACCATATTTTGATTGCACCATTGAACGACCAACCCTTGATCTCTGATTTTGTCCATGAATCCAACTGGCAAAACATCACTATCTTCAAAGCTCACAATATCCCTTCTAACCACCCAAATAAAACTAACTTTGCTAAGGAGAAGTCCATGAGCTATTTCTTGAATTATCTGCTTACTAGTCTGAACAAGGCTTCCGAACGACAAGTACAAAACCGAACTGGGAGGGTTTGAGTCGAGCCATGCTTTAGTGTCCGTTTGAGGCCATAAATTTTGAGAAATGACTGGTTTGGTGGAGTCAGTCGAAAAATTTACAGGGCCAATTGCATAAGTTGGCAGCTTTTGGTGTAGAGCTGATATTGCCTCAAATTCTAGTTCTTGAATAGTGTTTAGTAGGATAAAATCTGTTTTCTTCACTTCGTCATCAAATGTCTTGATCACAACCTTCTGTATAATCGTTTCTATCTCAGATTCTTTAAGGAATGACATCAAGTCCCTTGTATTCATTGAAGAAACTCCGGGTATGTAATTTATATTTTCCTCAACGTTGTCTGAATTGAAAGTCAAGAAAATTACATTAGCGAGGATGAACTAATGGTGATCATGTTCCTCCCAATCTGTGTCTCACAGAAAATGGTCGGTTGAGGGATAAGTATAAAGTATGACTAGACTCCATACAGTGCAGCAATAAAAAGAGGGGGAGAGGAAGAAA
This sequence comes from Fraxinus albicans, assembly GCA_903798335.1. Classification (NCBI taxonomy): domain Eukaryota; kingdom Viridiplantae; phylum Streptophyta; class Magnoliopsida; order Lamiales; family Oleaceae; genus Fraxinus; species Fraxinus albicans. The sequence continues at coordinate 7,197 of CAIGRM010073549.1, read as the reverse complement.
AAAGACATACCTTTACAAGGAAAATGACCATTTTCTCTGAGGAGGTCCAAGTGATAACCTATAGAAAAAACTAATGCTGGCTCTGTCCAGAATGATATATTCACCAGGTTATATTTCCTGGCAATTGTTGCAGGCCAAGTATAGTAAGTATCAGCAATTAGAAAATAAGCCGACTGTCGATCAGACCGGATTATTTTTCCAACAAATTCGTCAATATGAGCTGGAAAATCTCTAATCATGCACTCCCAATACTTATCCGAGTGCTGAAATCTATCGAATTCCACAGGAAAACCATCAAAAATTGTTGTGTAACGTATATCAAGACCCGATTCACTTGCTTCAGGGAATAAATCAACTTCACTACTGGAGTGTTGGGATTTGGACAGCATTTGATGGGTGAATTCTGTATGGACAAAAGTGATGGTACAACCCTTTGAAGCAAGGCTCACAGCAAGATTCACAGTCGGGGTAATATGACCTTGAAGTGGAAGTGCAATCACGATTGCATGTGGCTTTTGACAGGAATTCGCCATATTTTTTTGCAGATTTCTGTAGTTATAAGATGGAAGGTAAATCGATTGGCTTCAAAGGTATTGGCGATTTTTATAAGTGTGAAATGATGACATTGTCAACGAATTTGAGATAGTAGAAGCAAATAAGAATTGAAGAAGATACTAGCAAACAGATGGTCAAAAATGACAGCATGTTACTAGTCAATTGCTTTCGACTTAGGATTTCAATTTTTTAATTGGTTGATATGCTATTGCTGTTGGAAAGTGACTGTGTTTTGGCGTGATTTTAAGTGGAATTTCAATTATTTTTTTTTTTGGGAAGACTAAATTTGATTCGGGTTCTTCTTAGTAAGAATTTTAAAATAATATATTTACTTGATCAAAACGTGTTGAAAAATGAAACGGATCGATATATTATATATGACACAATATGAAGTACATCGCAAACAAACAACAAGATAAAAGACAAATAATTAATTGGCAGAAGAACGAAGTATTTTATTTAAAATACAATAACTGTGGCTACACAATTATTGTATATTTCAATAATATAAAATTTGTGAAAAAGTCTAGTATTCATATGGATGCATGCCAAAATCTAGAAATATTACGAAGATAGAAACGACATAAAAAAATCAGGTAGAATAAAGGAAACAATATTTTTTTCGATAAAAAACATATGGAAAGAAAGAAAAAAATATTTTATCAAAAATCCAACATAATTTGGGCATGTGGAAAGAGGAAAAAGGTATTTTTTCAAAAACCCAACCTAACTTGTGTAAAAAAAAATTCCAATAATCTTCACATTGACACAAATTCCGATGCAACGAACAAAACTCCAAAATTTCACTCCCAGAAAAAATAAAGCCGAATACAACGAAAAATCTGAATTCTTCAAGAAGAACAAAATTTTATTCAACACAAAAATACTCATCATCTTATCCAACACGAATACATGAACCCCAATATTAGGTTCTCCAAAAAAATTCATAAAGAATTAAAAATTACCAAACAATGTCGAAACATACCCTGTAACATAATCAACTCTAAATACTTTCATAGAAGGCCATGTTTAGTTTCAATACCTTTAAAAATGCTAAAAGCAACTACAACAAAATCAACATCCATGTACTTATCTCCAATGAGTCTATCTCTAACAGTTGAATACAATAGAACCACATGTAATAGTGGCAAGTGGAATTACATATATCATCCAAACTCGATTGAGTAGTGTTCTTCAATATGAACCCTGAACCATATCCCAAAGGTACAGTACCAAACCGAAATTCCCCAACGGTACTAAATCTGTGCATACTTTTTTTTCACAAATTCTACCCGACCTTGCAATGTATATAATCGGGACCTCTTTCACTCCCCCAAACTAACACGAACACTCTTTCAAACTCTATAGACTCCACCTCCTCTAGAGAACGTATACCCTTTTGAATCAAGAGTACTCAATGAAATGAGACACTTCTTCATGTTTGGAACATGTCAAACATAGTCAAGTGTTCTACATGTTCCATCCACTAGTTTCAATCCGACTCTATCAATACTAGCTACATGGCAAGGTTTATTGTTACCCATGACAATGACACATTGTGTCACCTTCATATGTTTCAAACAAATCCCTATTGGGACACATATGGAACGAATAGGCTGTATCCAAAACAACTCATCGTCAAGTTTGGATTCAGTGTCAGAAATTGTCAAAACATCTCTATCACTCAAACAGTTTTCGGCTATGTGTGTCTTGTCTGAAATATTTGATTGCTTTACATGATTTGCTGTCAAATTACATTTGTGCTGAAATTTGTCGTAATCCCTCTTCACGTGTCCTTTCTTCTTGCAATAATAACAAACCCGATTACTGAAATTTGACATTGACTTATCCCTTCTCTGATCACCGTGAACAACAAAGCCTTCTCCATCTCCAGCCTCATATCCAACTAGATGCTTCATCTTCTCTTTTGAAAACAAAGCATTATATGCATCTTCAATGATGAGAGTATCACGATTATACAAGATCATGTCTCTAAACGAAGTAGGCAACGAACACAAAAGGATTAAGGTCAAATCTTTTTCATCATACTTTACCTCTGAAGCCACCAAATTAGCGACGATCTTCTTGACCATAGCTAGATGATCTTCCAAAGATTCGCCTTCTGCCATGTGATGAAAATACAACATCTGCTTCAGATGCAATTTGCTTATCAGACTTTTAGTCATGCACAATTGCTCCAACTTCAACTATAACGCAGTTGTCGTTTTTTCCTTTAAAACATCATGAAGAATATTGTTAGAAAGATGAAGATGGATATGTGAAAGTGCCTTCCGATCTTTTCGTTGTTAATCCTCTGTCGTGGGCGTTTTGTCAAATCCTAACAACACATCATCTAAATCCGTCTGCGCAAGTACAACTCGTATCTTTGTTTACCATAACGAGAATCTTGTATTGCAATCCAAGAACGGAATTTCAAACTTCGTGGCTACCATCAATAACAAAAATCTCGAACAAATCACAACCAATAGCTCTGATACCACTTGTTGGGAAATAAAACAGATCGATGTAATATATATAACACGATATGATGTATATGATCTCAAACAAATAACAAGATAAAATGCAAATAATTAATTGGTAGATAAATGAAGTATTTTATTCAATTGACTAATATGGATAAAAACGAATATTATAATTGTGCCTACAATATTATTCTATATTTTATTAATACAAAACTTGTAAAAATAGTCTAATATTTATAGGGGTACATGCTAGGGCTGGACAAAAAAATAGCGAAATTGCAAGCTGAACCGAAACCGTTAGTTCGGGTCCACCTAGACCTGTGATTTTTTCTCTCAAACCGAACCAAACCATTTCAAAATGGTTTGGTTTAGGTTTCAATCTTCAAAAACCGCATAAAATCGACCCGAACCATTTTTTAAATTTTTAATTAAAAAATTAATTTTATTAACTTATAAATTTTAAAGTTTTTATTTTTTGGAAAAAAAAAAAANAACCGCATAAAACCGAACCGAACCATTTTTGAAATTTTTAATTAAAATATTAATTTTATTAACTTATAAATTTTAAAGTTTTTATTTTTTGGAAAAAAAAAAGAACCAATTTAGCAATATAAATTCCAACTGACCCATTGAAATAATCATATAAAGTAAATTAAGTTCATCATTATTGGGCGATGATTTTATAAGTCCACAACACATTGTGACCCGATATCTAATCTAAACTAAAATTAATTCCAAATCATATGAAATAAAAAAAATATTTATTTTCAACAATCAAAATCATAATTCAACAAAACTACGACAGCAAATCATGCCCACAACTTTAGAAGCTCTAATCTAAACTCTCATTTCTAAAACATTTGACGTTTGTCTGCCACTGTTGAACAAAATGAGATTCTTAGTCGCAAATCGCTAGTCACCTTTTGCTTGTTAGTCTGCTAATTTCTACCCGAATCACCCCTTTCTCTATTCTCTCTTGATAAGTCTTAGATTCATATTCAGGTTATTTTTTCATTATTCTTTCTTTTATTTGTTGTTTTTGAACTTATTATACACTTGAAAGTTGTGATTTGGATAAAAAAAAATAATTGTTTGTGCGCATAGGTGATTAATGAACTTGTTTGTGATTTAGAAAGAACGAAGGATAAAATGTATTGATTGTGTGAAAATATTAAAGTTCCCTAACGAATACTACTACATTCTATATTCTCAAAGTCCTTAGAGAACCAATAAATCTGAACTCTGTCATTCTTTGTACATTTAAACATATTATGTTCAATCTTTATTTTTCATCTCACTAGTAGGGTGAAAAAAGTTTTAACCAAATTATTACAGCAGAATGTGACCTTGTCTTTACCAACTGCTATATGATAATATGAAAGGCAAACAAGAAAATGTAAATAAAAAAGAAGAAATATATATTAATTATATTAACATTTTTTAGCAACCAACTTTGAAAATAATTTATTCACGGGAGGGAAAGATGAATGTAATTTAACATTTAACATTATTAGTTCTCGTTTAAACTTATAGGTTAACTTATTTTAAATATATTATGATAATGTCGATAGGTAAACTGCGGATTAAAACCGAACCAACCTACAATTTATGGGTTGGTTTGGTTTGATTCGAAAAATAAAATGGTTTGATTTGGTTTGAAAAAATTTCAAATCGCATAAAATGGTTTGAGTTGAAAATATGACACAAACCGCCCAAATTGAACTGCGTTCACCCCTAGTGCATGCCAAATCCTAAAAATAACAAAGATGAAAATAAGATACAAAATTGCGTGAAATAAAGGAAATAATATTTTCTGAATAAAAACATGTGGAAAGAAGGAAAAAAAAATTTTCTCAAAAATTCAAACTATTTGGGTAAAAAAAACCCAACTAAATGATGCTCAAGTGAGTGAGAAATTGAAGTTCAAAGTATACCATCGCGATTGGTTTAGGTGTTGAGGAAAAGCAAAATTTTAGCTTGTCAAACAAACGGAAAATGATAAAGCAATGACTACTTTATATATGACCATATTTTATAAAAGTGTATACTTGTGTAAAATAAAGGTTATCTCCACATGCACGTGTAGAGAGTGAAAATCACAAACTGGACTAGCGCATCTGTAGAAACTTGGTGCTCAATTTATATGAGATATTTCACTATATCCTAAAGGACAAACACTCAATTTCCTATTTGTTCTTACAAAGGTAGCTTAGACTGGTCTACGTTATTTTCTTGCCAAGCAAGATTTAAAAATTATAAAGTTTGATTACTCTGATGATGTTTTGCACTTTCCCTTCCCTTTTGGTTAAGCTGTGGAATTCTTTTCTGAGTTGGGTACAACCGTGTTCTATTGTTTGCTTATAAAGTCGAAGAAGAGTGCGTAAGGAATCAGAGTCTTTCCTTCTCTATGTTTACTCGATATAAAGCTTTGCTTGTACTTTCTCAATAGAAAGGTTGGTATCACCAAATTTCAGCTGGCTTGACATCGTCTTTATTAGTATGTTTGCTATCTTATTTATATCGTGTCTACAAAACTCCAAGATTTCAACAAAATTATGCAACATTAAATCGAGCCGTATATTTTGTTACCCATTATTTGTGGGGTAATTAAGGTTGTAAAAGACGTAAGAAGCAAATGTCAAGTCTCAAGTTTCAAGACTTACGAGTCTAGACTTGCCTATATAAAGTCTATGCATAATAAGATGTTTTTCTATTTTTAATATCATTTTAATTATTATATATCAATATTTTAAAAAAATAATGCATACCTGAAAATTTATAACAACGTCATTCATATTTTTCATGTTTGCAACAAACACATAATTCTCAATATCATAAATATACCAATTTAATAAATACATTATTCGTAAACGGAGAAAGCTATGTTCTTGGGTTAGAATTTGGGGTGGATTTTTTGTTAGAAATTTTTTTCCTTTTTAAGTTTCAATAATTATTAAACATTTTGTTGGGCTGAACTTCAAAACAAGAAAATACTATTTTCCAAACCAAAGGTGCACGCTTTATCTGTCTATGCGCGCTTTAGATGATTAATGTAGAGTTGATAGTCTTTTCTCCCGTTTAGGCATGAGGCCGAGTGTCTTCTTCATGCCCTCACATCTAAACGTGCTTAGATGGGACTTTTGTAATAGTTAGGATAATACTGCATCGGATGTAGATCATTAGCAATTCCTAATAATGTTGTGCTACTTCACAACTATAGAAAGTGGGAGGAGGCATGGTGGTAGATTCAACATCAAAGATATTTAGAATTTCATCTTTAGTGATATTTTTAGTTCGAGCTAGTAATAAAGACAATTATTCTATTGATCTTGATATCTTGGTATGCAAGTTAAATAAATCCTTATATGGCCTTAAGCAGGCATCGCGGCAGTGGTATTTGAAATTTGATGAGGTTGTGACTTCTCTTGATTTTGTAGAAAATATAGTTGATCAATGTATTTATCTTAAAACCATCGGAAGAAATTTTATTTATCTTGTCCTGTATGTTGATGACATTTTACTTGCTAGCAGTGACTTGGGATTACTTCATAAGACAAAGAAAATGTTATCTGCTAATTTTGAAATGAAAGATCTTGGAGAAGCTACTTATTTGCTAGGCATTGAAATATATCGTGATAGAAATCATGGCGTGTTGGGACTTTCTCAGAAGGCTTATATACGACGTGTTCTAGAAATGTTCAATATGCAGAAATGTGCACCGGGTGATGTACCTATCATAAAAGGGGATAAGCTTAACAAAGCTCAATGTCCAAGGAATGAGCTAGAAAGAGAATCTATGAAAATAATTCCATATGCTAGTGTTATGGAGAGTTTGATGTATACTCAAGTTTGCACTAGACCAGATATAGCTTATGCAGTAAGTATTCTCAATAGGTTTCAGTCAAATCCATGGCAAGAGTATTAGAAAGCGGCTAAGAAAGTTATGAGATACTTAAAGAAAATTAAAAGTTACATGCTCACTTTCCAGTGTTCAAATCATCTTGAGGTGGTAGGCTACTCAGATTCTGATTTTGCTAGATGTCAAGATGATTTGAAATCAATCTCGGGTTATATTTTCATGTTGGCTGGAGGTGTCATCTCGTGGAAAAGTGTTAAGCAGACTCTGGTGGCATGTTCTACTATGCAGGCTGAATTTGTG
>CAIGRM010073493.1:0-10312 GCA_903798335.1 Fraxinus albicans | reverse complement strand
TAAACATGATATTTGTTTGGGAGGGATTTTTGGGGGAAGAATTGATTTTGAATAGTGATATGATGGGAAATGTGTGGTTGAAAAAGAAGAAAAAATTATTGATGTGATGGAAAGTATTATTTTTATTGAAGAATGTGTGGTTAAAAATGAGTAGAAAATGAGAATGAAAAAAATAATGCGGCTCAAACAGGAGCTTAGATTGATATTGAGATAAAGAAACGATTATCCAGACTCTTTAGGTTCTATCTACTACCTTTTTGATTGACATCATATACTTGCAATTGTCACACAACACCGGTCACATAATGGAGTGCCATATCGAATAGAAAGGATATTACTGTATGTCATGGGGTTTAGAAGACTTGCATTCTAGCATATCAGCTTTAACCTCTTGAAGGTCCCCATTCAAGGAAGAATTATGAACATACAATTGTTGAATGGGCCAACCATTTGAAATAGCTAAAGAGAGCACAATCCTAATTGCAATAGATTCCAAAGTTGTACTGAAAGTCTCAAAAGTAATCCCTACCATGTATTTGATCATATCCCTAAGCTACACAGCGAGCTTTATACCTTTCAATTGTGACATCGTGCTTCAGTTTTACTTTATCTACCACTTGCAGCCTATGACTGGCTTGAAGGTTTGGGAATCAGTTTCCAAGTGGATTTCTTAACAAGAGCTGCATGCTCAATCTATGGCCTGCTTAAATGTAGAAGGTTTCTTATGAGCATTAGCAGCAAGGCTAAGAGAAACCTCAGGTCATCAACTAATTGAACTGATGAATGAGAAGGTTATGGTGTAGAATCAGATGGAGAATAATTATTAGAAGATAGTGAACTGAGTAGTGGCTCCGATGGAGGATGTGTAAATGGGGCAGAAAAAGTTGTAGGTGTAGAAGTAGAAGATCAGGGAAATAATGGGCTGGAATGTGAAGGGATAGATGCAGGATTGTAAAGCAAAAGCAGTACTTGATGAAGGTGAGGAAGCATGTGAATCAACTGAAGAGAATAGCTGATGGACTTGGGGAAGGCCTTGTTCAAGTTGACCTTGAAGTAGAATTTTCTTTGAAACCTGATCTTTCACAAGGAAAAAGTTAGGGTAAAATTCGACATAAGCTCTATTATCGACACACAATCTTGTGACACTAAGCAGATTAGTGAAAATTTCACGTGCAATATAAAACTTCCAATAAAAAATTTAAAAAACAAGCGAGCATGATTGGAGGGCAGCGCTTTCCAAAATGAGATGTAGGTAATTTCTTGCCATTTCCAGCCGTGGCCTGATCAGCACCAGTAAAAGAGCACGAATACCAAAAGCTCTTTCTTGCACTCAAGGACAGTTGGGTTAAGATTAGGAGTTATTCTAAATATCCTACCACATGTTACCAGCAACTGTCCCTGGAGTTGCATAATACTCTGCCTAAGAAAATGAAGATGGTTGGCCTACCAGATTGAAAGACCTTGGACCTTGAGAATTTGGTTGATATGAGAGGTTAATCCTATGGTAAAAATCCATAGCAATATGGTTGGTTAGGCCACAAAATTGACAGGCCTTTGTTATAGACTTTGAGAGAGTCGTACCTCAAAAGTTAGTTATTTAAGTTGGAGAGTTCAAAACTTCAAATCTATATAAATTATACACCAAATTCCATAATCTCAATTTGAGATCCAAATCTCATGCCTCATAATGAGAACCTGACAAACTACAATACTTCGTGATTCCTGCGATTTCATTGGATTGCCACATCACCATCCATGCTCGATTACAGTTGCGAGACGTAGTGCCTGCTCTGATACGATTATTATAAATTTTGGGAGAATTATACCTCAAAAGTTTAGTTGGAGAAAACAGTAAATGATGAGTTACTACCTCCCATACAAAAGAAGAATAACAAAAGTAGACTAGAAACTTATAACGCTAGGGATACCATAATTGTGAATCTGTATTAGAGTGCTTAATCGACGTGAAAGGTCGAGGGATCATACTCCTGGTAATGGCATTGTTCCCAACCAATAGTGGCAAGTGATTCAGCAACTTGATTTCCATCATGATATATGTGTGAAATTGTATCTCGATCAAGTGAAAGATAATATTTGATGTATAAGAGTGCACATTAAAGATGACTTGAAGATTTTCCTTTAAAAAAAAAAATATAGTTGGGGGCCTATATTAATCACGTATAGAAATCTCGTACTTTCTTCGTATGATCCAAATCTTATACATGGTAATGAAAACCATGATAGCCTCTTTTGCGCTGATGGTGAAAGAGAGTGGGCGCCACTGGGACAGATGTTTACTTTGTCGTGTCAAGCTGATTGCTTGAAAATGGAGGACGTTCAAATTTTTCTTTTCTCCATTTTGACTTTTCAAACTTAGACCTTGACTGGGAAAAAGAACACCTACATTTCCGACAAAGTAGGCAAGAAAAAGAAAAATAGAAGAGCTCGGAATTCGCGGGAACATATTTATAAAACAATACAATAAAAAGCAGCCCAAAAGACACGGATATTCCAACGGCTAAGACTTGGAATTCCAAAAAACCCATATTTCTTCAGGTGGAAAAGAAACAAAAAGATAAAATCTTTGTTAAAATTGTCAAACCCGTTAATTTCTATTCAGATTTTGATTGATAGAATTTCCGGATAATCAGACAGGCATCAGTTTCTTGGTTTATATTCATAACCATTTTCTTGGGTTTTTTTCCTTTGGTTTTCTGAATCCAGAAAGACTATTTCTTGGGTGATTCAAATTGGTTTTTACTGAATTTTCATGGGTTCATAGAAACCCTTGAAAATTCAGTACCCCTTTTGCAGAATTTGCCTGTTGGTGACCTATTGAATTCCCTCTAGATTTAAAATTTTCTTGGAGGTATGTTCTTATTCAGTTATCCCACTTTTTCCTTGAATTATTCAAAGAATTTATTAATTAAATCATATTGGGTTCATGAATGTGCATGTATGTACCTTGCCTGATGCAGAATTTTAATCTTATCATGAATTTGTTAATATGTTAATTTTTGTTCTCTCAGAATTTTATTGCTCTGTAGCATCATCAACATTTCACACGGTCAGTTGTGTGAGGATTCTGCATTGCCAATTGTATAAATACATTGCATTGAAACCCGGGATGGATCAATTCAGGCAGATTGGGGAGGTTTTAGGAAGTTTGAAGGCTGTAATGGTATTGAAACACGACATTCCAATTAACCAGAGGCAATGCTGTTTGCTTTATGATATGTTAGTTTTGGCGTTTGATACGATTTCGGAAGAAATTAGACAGCATTTGAGGTTTGAAGAAAGGAATACGAAATGGAAGGCTCTAGAGCTTCCAATGAAAGAGCTTTACCGGATATTTAAGGAAGCCGATCTTTATATAAGATACTGTGTGGATGTTAAGGATTGGTGGGGTAAAGTGATTAGTCTACATCTCAATAGGGATTGTGTTGAATTCCACATTCATAATTTATTATGTTGTTTTCCTGTTGTAATTGAGGCCATCGAGACTGCTGCAGAAATCTCGGGGGTGGATCAGGAAGAAATGCAGAAGAGACGACTTGCCCTGATGAAAAAGTACGATGAAGAATGGAATGAACCAAAAATTTTCCAGTGGAAGTTCGGGAAACAGTATTTAGTCCCTCGAGAAATATGCAGCCGTTTGGATACAGCTTGGAAGGAAGATGGGTGGTTACTTCTCGAAAAGATTAAAGAGAAAAAAAGTTTGTCAACAAAGCACGAGCAGAGGCTTGGAGAGTTTTTGATTAAGAAACTAAGTGATGCAGAACAATCCAAGACAAAGCTTTTGCCAAACAATGTCTTAGTTGCAGCAGCTGATTATTATGTGAAGCGGCGTTTAGACTCAGCTGGAAGTGCAGGGCATTTTAAGGAGATCCAATGGTTGGGGGAAAGTTTTGCTTTGAGGACGTTCTATGGGGAGATTGAACTACTAAATCCCGAGATTTCTTTAATCCTATCACTTTCCCACCCGAATGTGTTGCAAAACCATTGTGCCTTTTTCGACGAAGAAAGAAAAGAGGGTTTGCTTGTAATGGAGCTTATGAATAAGGATCTAAACACTTACGTAAAAGAGAATTATGGCCAAAGAAAGAGACTCCCATTCTCGACGCCGGTTTCAGTTGATATAATGCTTCAGATTGCAAGAGGCATGGAATATCTACATTCTAGAAAGATCTATCATGGAGATTTGAATCCTTCCAATATCCTTCTCAAAGCAAGAAATGGTTCCATAGAGAATTATTTTCAAGCAAAAATCACTGGTTTTGGTTTGACCTCGATCAAGAGTTATTCTGCACGGAGCCCAAAACCAACAGGAATCGATCCAGATATTTGGTTAGCCCCAGAAGTGCTGGCCGAACAAGAGCAGCCCGGGGGTAAATGCACAACGAAGTATTCAGAAAAAGCTGATGTTTACAGTTTCGGGATGCTTTGCTTTGAACTTCTAACCGGGAAAGTCCCGTTTGGAGATGGACGCCTTCAAGGAGAAAAGATGGCTCGAAATATTAGAGCTGGGGAGAGGCCACTTTTCCCATATCCTTCACCAAAATACCTTTCAAATTTGACTAAAAAATGCTGGCAAATGAACCCGAATCTTCGCCCGACTTTCTCATCATTGTGTAGGATATTACGCTATATCAAGAAGACCCTTGTTATAAATCCTGACCATGGCCAGCCAGATTCTGCTCCACCACTTGTTGATTATTGTGACATGGAGGCTGGCTACTTGAAGAAATTGACTGGGGATAGGGGCGAGGATTTGGCACTGGTGTCTCAAATTCCTTTCCAAATGTTCGGTTATAAACTTATCGAGAAAGAAAAAATCTCCGGAAAGAATTGGGATTTGACAAGTGATGGATCTGTAGTTCACCGTGCAGCATCGATGTTTGACGAAGAGCATTTTGGTGTCATGGATGATTTTTTCCTTGCACCAAGTGATCGAAGGTCAGTTTGTTCTGAAATCATTGAGAGGAAATATTCAACATTAGTGGTTGATCAGAGGTCGGTCATCTCAGAGATACCTCATCGCCAGTTTTTCTCATTCGACCAAAGGTCATTTGGCTCTGAAAGTCCGGGGAGAAAATATATGGGACCCACAGCCGATCAAGGGTCGGTTGGTGCTGAAACTCTAGATAGGAAACCTTCATTCATACTCAGAGCTGATCAAAGCTCGTCTCATGTTCAGAGTCCCGAGAACAAATTTCTGCAGAAGGTGGCTAGTACGAAGCTAAAAGTCGAGGTTCCAGATAAGGCATCAAAAGATGCAGAGATTAAAGCAGCGAATTGCAGTACTCCAGAACCTGTACTTTCACTAATCAAAGCCAGTGAGCAGAAGTTAGTAAGTGCCGAGATTGTAGAGAAAAAACTTTTATCACCAAGGCCGACAGTTGAGCAAAAATCAGTTTATTCCGATGGTTCAGGAGGGAAAATATCATCACTGTCAACAGTAAAATTAGTTGAGATTCCGGAAAAGAAAATACTGAAGCCAGAGTCCATTCCGAAGACAGTTTCAGGTTCTTCTAAGATTTCTGAAAAGAAAAGCGGGTCAGAAACAAAACACATTGGCAAGTCGAGCAATACTACAAACTCAGAGAAGAAAGATTTGGTTGTCAAGAATAGGAAAGATATAAAGACTAAAAATTCTCTGGGTTAGTTTTCTTTCTTAAACTTTGTGTTAAATATTTCAAGAATACCACAATATCAATAATTTGAATATGCTGAATTGATGCAGAGACATTGAATAGTAACTCCCCTACATCTTCACCATCAAGAATAAAGAAAACGAATCCTGGTCCCTCTCCTGCTTCCTCACCAGGGCGTGTGTCCAGAACGCGTTCATCGCCAAAATGGTTACCTGCGTACTACTCAAGAGATTATTCATCACCAAGATCATCACCGTTACATCCAAGTGCTCGAATTAGTCGAGAGAACCGAGTACCATCATGCATGAGTCCTCGAAGACCTAGAACAAATAATGTATCCAACTCAGGAGTGGCATAATCTTATATAATGAGACTTTCCCCACATAGTATGGATTCTCACTCATTTTGTAATGTTAAAAAAAAAAAAAATCAATGATTTACATTTTGTTTTTCTTTTTTTCACTTCGTTAAACCTTGTTTACTTGAGCTTACAGTGTTTGAGATATTGTTAAATTTTGTTAATCTGTTTTTTTTTATTTTTTTTAATTTTTGTTCTGAAGTTGTTACATTGTTTGCACCAAACTCAGCTGGAAAATGGTGCAATCTCTCAGGTTCTTGATTGTGCATGTTCTTTTTGCATATTTCATCTTACCCAATATTTGGGTTGGTTTTGCTTTCTACATTCTCATAGGAAAAAGGTAAGCCCCTTGCTCTATTTCTTTAGGCAGAAATAGCAGGATAAGAAAGCTAGAATTTACCAGTGTTCTAGGTTCGCACCCGCAAAACGCCTCACTTGGCGCTTTTTTTTTCCCCGCACCTAGGTGTTCTTTTACGCTTTGTAACGCTTTTTTCTTTAATTATTAAATAATTTTTAAATTGATTTAAGAATTTAAACTAATATTAAAATAAGAAAAAACTTTTTACGCCTATGCTCACCTAGGCTTAAGATTGGCCTCCCCGCTTCGCCACGCTTTACGCTTTTTAAAATACTAGAATTTACATCGATCTTGGTAGGTAAACAAGAGACACTAAAGCACCAATGCAATAAAACGAAGATTACACCAAAAATATGAAAAAATTAAAAATAAAATAAAATAAAATCTGGCATCTGCCATATGTTTACAATTTTATTTCACTTTTCATAGCTAGAGGTGAAACTGAGTGAGTTTACAGCTAATCAAAAATTTGCTGCAACTGTGTACATAGTACATATAATGAATTCTGCAGAACAATTTACATGACAATGTCAACCAAAGTAACATCTTGGATACATATACACAATGAAAGCAATCGAATCTAGTTCAAATTTGAGCATTCATTTCAAAGGATAAATCTTTGAGTACAGAAGAATTTTCACAGGTTTTTGAATTTGTCTCACATGGAGATAGGCCCCATGTGAATAAAAAATTGGCAAAACTCTCCCCACCCACCCACCCCTGCCTGTGTGTGGTATGTAAGTACAGGAATTTTAAATTCCTGTACTTGTAGCATCACCCCATTTCAAATGGGTAGGGTAACAGAGCTCTTCCATATCAGTTTCTGTAACTTCTGTAAAGAAATGATTTTCAAGCAGCCTCCATCTCTCTGCACGTTTTAGTTTATTTCAATATCTGTCGTCACCATAGGCGATTGTATGAAACTATATAGTAACACAATGAACAATCCTATGTCAAAGAATCTTCAGGCATTAGGCAACTTTGAAGAAACAATTTCAAGTTTCCAACTTTGAAAAAACCAGACACCAGACGTCAAAGAGTTGCTTTCCAAGTTATATGGCAGTAATAAAATGACAAACCATCAGAAGATGCTTATGAGGCTCCAGCTCTAAGCAGCCATGACACTGAAATATCACAACTGAACATGGGAAAAAATTTAATTCTAAACCATCTCAAGAAGTTTTATACAACCAGTGGAATTGGCAGCAACCACCATATTTGATTTCTGTCTCCAGCAAACACTAGAAACAAACTGTCCATTATCATCTTCAGTCTCCTTACCAGAAATGGAATCAATGGAGCCGAACTTGTGGGAAGTAATTGGCATCGGCAGAGATTTATAATAGGCGAACACCTGAAAACCAATATAACAAATGTGAATAGCTGAAACTAAGAGGCTTCAGCAAGAAGTTCATAATGAAAAACCTTAATAGTGCAATCAGGAAAAAAAAGCACGAGAACAGAGATTAATTCATTAGATATTCTGATTCTCACATCCTTAACAAATATGTAATCAATCGTATGTATAGAATTGCATGATAGGAAAACTTGGGGACTCAGCAAAATCAACAAGAATAAGTACTCAGGGTTACAATAGAACAGAAATCCTGATATCATAACATCATATTCTACAGCCATGAGAAATAGAAGCAATTCCAACAATATATAAATTCCGTACTATGGCATTTAAGAACATACTTCAGCAAAGCAAAAATTAAAAACTATCAGGTCCACTGATTTGCTATATAAATACTAGGTTTCAGACCTGCGCACATGAACACGTGGAGTTTCATTAAACAGTAAGTAAACTAAAAATAGGACTATCAATGACTTGACACAATCTTCCCCAAACTGATGGATTTACTAGGTTCTCTGGCCTGTAAACATTTCACTAAATATTTTGCAACCTCAAAGTGTGATAATCAATGACTTAACACTATTGCTTGACTTCCCCAAAGTGATGCTTCAACTGTAATTTATTATCCTCATAAACTATTAGTTTCTATCACAGAGCCTATCAAGAAACAGGAAATGTTTAACAAAGGGATCTGCATCAACAACATGAAAAATGCAAGTTAAAAGTGAAGATCACCTCATTTGTCTCCGAACCACAGGCTATGTAACCATCAGCAACTGATAGACCAACGAAGTTCTGCAGGAGTGAGAATGCCAAGTTAAGCAGACGAGATTTCTATAATATTAAAGGTAACAAAAGCTCGAGTTAAGGCAAGAAGTACTCTGAAAATTATTTTGAAGAAAATGACCACAGGATGGTTCTTAAGAAGAATGATCAGAAAAAGGACAGAGACACGTTGCGGTAGCAACAACACCGATTTAATTTTTTTAAAATTGTATTATTGCATTCCATCAATACTTTTACAATTTCAATAACATCAATACTTTTTTAGCTTTTGAAATATTGCAGGTAAAATCTTTTGAATAAGGGAGTACGTTGTACTAAGATATCTTTGGGTCAAACTATATATTAGTACTGCTAGAGTAGAAGCAATGCATATAATAGATATAAAACAAATTTGACCATAAGGTCAAATAATTTTTGTCACGATATTTGGCTTTTCTATACAAATGTCTTAATAATCAAACATTTTTCTAATTTTATAATTTCAAAATTTACAAAGTAGGCTTTTCGTGTCCTTGATGTGTCAAGAACATGTTCCTCACCTGTTAGAACTCTAAAGAATATGAATAATACAAAATATGCCTTGTGCTACGTCTTTCAGAGGTGTTCGGCAAGTGTCCATTGAGTGTCAGAAATTTACAAGTACATAAAAAATAGGACATGCCACGTGGCATGTCAAACACGTGCCCAGGCGTGTCAGACATTGTCGCCTGATACGTGCCACTATGTCAGTCACGCCACCCCAGTATTAGTAGTCTCCATGCTTCATAGGTTGGGTCACAAGTGACTAACCTTCTCATTAGTATGTCCTCTAAGAGTTAACATGCAAGCATCCCTTGATAAACAATTGGAACTTGTTTTACTGAGATCCCAAATCTTCAGTGTGTTGTCAGTGGATGCAGAAACAATAGTTCCAGCATCCAAGAATTTTACATAGCTAACAGCTTTCTCATGGCCAGCCAATATGCACCAAGGAGTTGAAACTTTGCGAAGATCGAAGCAATAGGTCTTATAATCGGCAGCACTAAAAGCCAACAAATGAGCGGAGTCAGTGGAAAACTGAACGCAGCAGATATTTGCGTTGTTCCTTATTGTGCATATACTGTTTTTCTGCACCAAAGAAGAAAGATCGTTTAATAAGCACTATAACTATTCCATCCCAGAGTGATGAAGTGCTGGAAGCAGTTTCTCGAATGTAGAAGGCTTGATGACCAATGCATGCCCAACCAAACCATGCAGAAGGTCAGGCATCAGTCTGCAGGTGCTAGAATGTGAACAGTACAAAATGATACCAGCTGGGAAAGTTAACTGTCCATTGAACTGTCTCACTTTCATTCTTTCTAAAAGGCATGCAAGTTACTGATAAGTGTATTTTATACACTTATTCGGGGTCTAAAATAGCGATATTTGATAGTTCTTCTGCAAAATATATCCTAACGTGTTGTATTTCATGTTATATACGTAAAACTCAATGGTTGAACAATGAATGGAAAGAAAGAAGCGAAAATTGGTAAAAAATGGCAAAATCCAAAGTTTGAAGACCAAATTAAAAATTCAATAGTTGATTCGGACCACAAGATGATACTTTGAAGATTGTTAGGAGATAATTGGATGGAATTAGAACTTAAAAAGGAATGGAATATGATTAAAATCAATTTCCAATCGAACAAGTTATATTCCAGATTTTTAGTCGATGATTGAGACCCATTTTTGGCATAAAACGTTCGAATCCGAAAAACTCTATTGTAGAAACATTGTAACCCTTTGAGTTAGCTTTCCAACACACTTTGAATTTCTTCAAT
>CAIGRM010073481.1:0-21669 GCA_903798335.1 Fraxinus albicans | reverse complement strand
AACTTATCAGTCAGTTCAATAATATGCTCCAGAATCACAGAATAAATATGTAATCAACATATACCAATGCATTCACCTATATATATATATATATCAGACACCAGCATTAACATGTAATCAACATGATCTCAGCCATAATATCATTTACAGAGTATACCCCAATGTATATCTAATATATAACCTCAGTCTAGCAATTCCAGGATTTACAGATACTGATGCATTTGTACACAATGTATAATCAGCCAATTCTATCCAATTCATGTAATGACAAGAAAAATATATATTGCAGAAACCGAGATGAATGATAAAATAGAACACAAAAGAGATCAAAAACAGACACTGAAGGAAGACAGGAACTTCCCTTTCTACCGTTCGAGACCTCCAACGCTCTCCTTCCCTTCTTGCTGGTTGAATAGCTTAGGCTCAGGAACAGTCACCATGCTATGCAAAAACACCCTCCAGAGAGAGATTAGAACCAGTCAGAACCTTCCTTTCTTTGGCTTGGATCATCGGTCAGAAGACCTTCCCAAATCAGCCAAGAAACAACCCTAAAAATCACCACTAAGCCACCGAGAAACACCACCCAACTTAGCCACTCTTTCAGGCCTAAGTTTCCCAAAGGTTTTCCCTATAAAACAGGCTCCAAGGTCGATTTTAGGGCTCACCCATGGAAGGAGAAGAACCACCTTCACAGAGATGAGAAACGGGCAGGAGAAGAGAGCCAGAAGTCGAGAGAGAGAGGAACTCACAAATGCCAAGCCCAATTGAAATATCTAGTCTAGGATAAACCCCAACCGTTGATTAAATCCAAGGGCTAAAAATGATCCTCAACAAGCACACGATCCGGGTCAACTTAAAGTTACCAATAAGTGAAAGCCACTTAAGCAACAATAAGAATGTGCTAAAAAANGTAAAGGGTATGATTGCATTCGAATTTTCCATAAATGTAAAGATGGATCAAATGGAGTGACAAAGAATCCAATATAGACTCCCCCAATTAGTTTATTATTGTTGCCTATTAAGCATTATTTTCTGAAGGATACTTTGATAAAAGTAACAAGTGGACAACAATGACCATAGAGAAAAATATTAATTATATGTTTTAACTACAACTCATCCAAGGGGATGTGGGGCATGGGGGATAGGGGTTTTTTTTGGGTAGGAAGGTTCCATTTCCTGGAATATTTAATATTTCGTTGCTTCGTAGGGTCTTTAATTAATAAATTCGTGTTTCTTATCGAAAAAAAAATACCTCTCATCCAAGGTAACTTAAATATTTATAGGTTTAAGATCAAATTCTATATGTCTATCTCTTCTATTTTTTATTTTTAGGTAGTTTCTAATTGATGTGCCTTCCACTATACAGAATGCTAAACTAAATTGTCATTTCAGGGTTATATTGTGAGAGTTTTTGCCAATGATCACAACAAGATAACATGTGGTAAGTGCAATTTTACTGAAGGACAAGAATCCATTTCAGTCCTTGAAACCTTGACTTTGAAAATAATTGGTGGCCATTTCATATGTTTGTACAATAAACTGCTCTATTACAATTTTTTGATTGCTTGAGGAAGTTGGTAGTTTAATGTCTTAATCGTATTTCAGAGAATAGCTTTAGTATATAACCTTTTTACTAGTGTGTATGGCTTCATTCATGCCTGTTACTTTCTCTTTTCCTTGAAACTCTAATAAGGTAAGTGACTGTATGTTGTACCTGGAGGAAGGATCCCTTCAAGAGTGAAACCAAGGATCTTCAATATTTGGAAGGCATTAGTATAGATGAAAAATACAACTGTGCTGCATAACATTCACAAAGGAAACACTTCTTGCCTCTGTGTTTGCCTAATATGTTTGAGTAAGGTTTATTTATTAACTCATTAAGTGAACAACAAATCACAAATACAGAGCTAAGAACCTCATTTCAATTTATCTTTCCATTTAGTAGTAGTCTACACAAGATATTGGACTTTTTCTTATTTTGATACGTAGCACAATATTTCCAGAAAATAATTTCGTAGTTACCAATTGTGATGTGTTCCTGTTCATTTGTAAATGGAGAATATATATAGATATATATATGTTCATGTTACGACATAAAAGGTACATCTTTGTACGACTCAAATGTATAACCATGCTCGCTCTTTATCATCTGCTGAGTTGATGTTAGAGCCCAATTAAATTATTCCAGTAGAATTCTTGCCAATCTACTTCTTTTGTGATTGTGTTGGGAATAATAAAAAAAATAATTCCTATTTAAAATTGCCGAAAGGAGTATAAATCTTTTGTAATTTTATAGCATGTTCTTAGGGTAGATTGGATAGTACTACAAGATATAAATTTAAGCTAAGTTCCTGTTTATTATAATGTTTTCTCTAGTCAAATACTGTGTACCAAACATGCTTTTTATGTTTAACCTTTTCTTATGTGTTCCACAACTAATTTCCAAATTGATTTTCAAGCGCAGTTAATTAACAATTGTGCATAGAGGTTAACCTTTAATGTGGAAACCCAACATAGACACCATTTCTTCAGCCCCTTCCCCTATCATTCCGATTGGTTTTTTGCATGTTCTTTTTACGAAAATATTATGTAACAGTTGCCTGTCAAAATGAATGTTATCTGATGAGTGGTTTACTATATTCAGACGAGGAGATGCAAGAGGAGATTGATACTTATCTTTCCGAAGGCCAGGCAACATTCAGTGTCCAAACACTGGTAGGTTTTACTCAAGCACGCATTGAGTTCTTAAAGCAAGTATTTTTTATTTTTTTCACAAGTAGCATCTTGGCATTCCTGGTTTCTCTTTGTTCTGGAGAAAATTTTCTTGTAAGCTTTGCCACTGTCACTGCACACCATTCCTTTGCCTCCTTCCAATTATGTTGAGGCCAAAGCCACATATAAGAATGATGAGGCAAACGTAGTATCACCACTTCTCTTAATCAGAGTCCTATATAAGATTTTAAACCTGATATCAACAGAAAGGACACGTGAATACACAAATAATATTCTATTGCTAGAATTTAAGGGTTGTGTCATAATTAATTGCTTCATATCTATCAAATTCTTCTGAAGACATGATTTATAAACTTCCGTTGGAATTCCCAGAAATGTAGAACTACTCATATATATCTCGTTTCTGATATCACAGTAATATTTTAGGTTGAGAAAATGGTATATGTAGACATTTTAAGGTCCTTCTTAACGTTTCCAGGACATATGCTTATGTATACCCTATGTCCATGTTTATAAATTATATTTGATTGGTAACTAATAATGTTTCAAAGTTTTCAGCTATGTTCTTTTATTATATTACTGATCAGCTACTTACTTGAAGATTCAACAGTTAGATTCTTCCGAGAACTGGGAGCCTACAACTTTACTTTTGTGGCACTCGGGCTTTCAGGTTAAGGTTGATAAAACTCAAGCTGTGTTAATTGCAGAGAAATATTCTAAAGATGTTTTGGTAAGTCCTTGCGTCCTATGACCTTGAGCCAAGTAAAATTTTATAAGGCTCTGCTACAACAATTAAAATAAGTGATTGACTTGTTAGAATTCATGTATTGCTTAGGATGTGTCTTGGATCGATAGAAGTTAGCTTATTGTATACTTGTATTGCTTTATAATGAACACAAATATTTGCTGCTACCAAGAACTTCTTGTTACTACCGAGATCCTTCAAAAGGATCGCTATGCACAAATTCAGATTTAACAGAGTTTCCTAGCAAAGAAGATTATGCATGATCAGAAGATCTTTTTTTCTATCTCTGTGTTTCCTAGCAAAGAAGATTATGCATGATCAGAAGATCTTTTTTTCTATCTCTGTGTGAGAGTGAGCAAGTGATACATGCTCACACACCAGAGGTTTGGAGGAGACCAAACCCAAGCTTGGGGGTGGGCACTTTGATGAACTTCGTTTAATATTAACATTTATTATGTAAAATAACTTGAAAGGAAGGCATGCCTTATGGTGCTATCTGAATTTGTAATTGTTGGATTTACAAACTGTAAGAGAATAGGTTGGACACCTCCTGTCGTGATGCTCCTTTCTTACATTTGCAGATCAAAATACCCGGTGGCCTCTCAGCACAGTTTGTTTTGACATGCTCAAATGGCTCATCATATCCCTTCAGCACAAATGAGGATATTCGGTAAAACACCAATTTCACTTCTTAAGTCTGTCATATTTTTTGGATCATGATTTTCTTTTTCCTTTTAAAGCAAAAGCATACTTGTCTTTCTTACTTGTGTGGTTTCTGTGATGATTGCAATCTTGAATCTTTAATTTCCTTTGAGTTAAGGTTAGAAAATTGAATTACATTCGTTTTCTAAAGATACAGAGGCAGCAAGACAAATGAAAATTCAAGGTAGACTTCTCACTGCTTAACAAGATGTCATCCAGGGAAAAAAGGTTAATCCTACAGTATCAAAAATAATATAGACAAAATATATATGCACAATTTAAAAATATTTTGCAGGAAATTCATGAACGCTAGACTGTTCTTTCCCGCTTTGGACCTTTTTAAGGAGTTATATGTTTACGAAAAAACCTTAGTGCAAATACCCTAACCCTATTATATTAGGGTCTCCCACAATATCGAATTTGGATATGAAAGAAATTTTTGTTAATGAAAAAGGGGGACTCGCTTTGATCGTTAAGAGTAGGTGACTTGTTCCTTGTCTTTGTTTCTATCTCCACGCCCCACGCTGGATTTACAGGTTTTACTTTTCCCGTTAGTCCATACGCACGTGAGGGGTGATTTCTTGGTTTCGTCCAGTCATTAATAACTTGATTATTTTTAGATAATAGTAGATAGAAACAACGCTTGTAAGGAGTCCTATTAAAACCAAGTGATTTGATACCAAATGCACCATTACAAATCTTATGACATGCATGTTTTTGTCTTTTTGTTTGTTTTTGAGATTTTCTAACCCTTGGACTTGTCATTTTCTTCATAACTCCTTTGTTGTTGGGTCAATATACTGGTTGGCAAGCAAAAAAAGTAGTTCATATATTTTACTTTCTTCCAGGAATTAGAGATTTCTAACAAGATGCTATTTTATTTTCCATATAGAATGAGAGATACACTCGTGCTGACGATGAGAATATTCCAAAGTAAGGTATTCTTTCCTGCATGTTATTACAGCTTGGCATATTTCTGTGAAGCACTTGAAACTAATTTCTTTTTTGAACGTTCTTCATTTTTGCTGTCATTACAACGAATCTATCAATGCTTAAATTTACAAATCAGTCTCTTTATCTACTCTTTGACGTTGAGCATGTAGGTTAAATTGATAGTTCTGTTCAACGGGAAGTAGTAAAGATTCAACGAGAGAAATTACATTAATGATGAGCTTTGAGTTTTTTCTTTGTTGCATCGTTGTCTACGAAAAAGAGCGAGTGTTCCAGCCCTCAAAAAATTAGTCAATTTCTATGTATGTCGTCCGGATTGTGTTTTTAAGTATTAGAGATCAGTTGTTTGTGTAATTTAAAGCTTGCCTTTGGTGAGGGTATATAATATATATATATTCTACTATTGAGTGCAATTTCATATTATTATGTTTTCACTTCAAGCAGGCTTTGGATGAAAAGAGGAAGGGAGCATGACCACATTGACCAGTATTTTTCACGGTATGTGGAGTGTTTGTAGCCATTCTTCATTCTTTTCCCAAGTGGAGTGTTTGTAGCCATTCTTCATTCTTTGTTGGGAAAACGAAAAGGCTATAATGTTGATAGCTACATATAGTTTTGTTTTGAATCTGAATATGTAGTCAAATATATAGTTCATTTGTTTTCGTGTTTTGTGGTAACAATTTATTGTACAGGATCACATTTTTGACTGAGGAACCGGATCTTTTTTCTGCAATATGGCATATAGATCCCTATTTTGTCCTCATTCCCCTGCAATATATAAAGATTCCTCGACTTGGGCTTAGGTTGTAGTTCTTGATACTGATTTGTGTTGCCTTGTTGGGATGTTTTATAGTTGATTCCACTTTCATACACGAAGCTGAAACATTCTGTTTTCATTTTTGAAACTACGGAATTGTACATTCAGAAACTGGCTTGAGTGTGAATCATATCAAGTTTGAATGATTTTTCTTTTTATTTTGTTAAAATGAAATTGTTTTCTCAACAAATTTAGAGTCAAATATATGAAATCTCTCTCATTACTTTGTTCAGTTCATTTCTGAATCTACCAAGTATTGCAGAAGTTAGCAGTCTGATTAAAACTATCTAAATCTTACTGTTCATCTATGCAGTAGTCAGAAAAGTTGCTCGACTTTATAGCATCACTAATGGTGGTGTAAAATTGATTGTAAATCGGTATCTTCAAAATCACTTTTGCATTCTTATTTATATCCCGGTAGATCTAAATTCAAATTTTGGTTTTACTTTTTGCCTTTTGTGGATGTAAAAAAATTTGTCAAATTTATATTTTTTTATATTTTTGTTGGAAAACACAATTTGCATTTCATTTGCATCTCTTGATTTGAGTGATTTTTCACCACTTGCAATTTATATTTATTTTATATCACCTCTATGGTGCAATTCCGATTTTCTTTGTGTATTCTTGATTTTTCTTGTTTTGGGATCAATTTGTTAATAATACAGAAGAGAATCAGGTTTTTGTCCTTAATTATCTGTATCTAGAAGGCTAAACCTATATTGTTAGGTGTTAATAATACAAAAAGTTGAATATTGCAATTAAAGACCGCGTGGCTTAACTTTTAAGGGTTCTTTTGGGTGAATATTATGCTCCTATTTGATTTAATTAAAAATCAAATTTTTAGTAGATTTCACTAAAATCGATGAAATGTGATTAAAAAATTGATAAAAATTGAAAATCTCATGATATGTATGATTGAAAATTAATTTGTGTAAAAATGAATTTTTGAAAATTTGGGTCAAAATCAAGATATATAATTATTTATTAATACACTTTTGTAAAGTATTAAGTTTACTTTCTTCTTCTTTTTTTTCTAAAGGGAAGTTAGCACTTTTGTTCCAGCCTTTGCAAAATGTTACCGGTTTATCCTCAACTTTTTTAGTATCAGACATCTTGATCATTCACTTAATTACAAATCACGTTCTTTCGTTTACTTTTTCGTCAAATTCATGTAAAAATGAAGAATTTACCCTTCTCCTTAAATAACAAAAAATAAAAGAAATCAACAAAACATTAAAAATAAGGAAAAACTATAGATGTAGTTTCCAATCTTTTCAAAAACTGGTAACATTTGATGCTAAAAAAAGATTTTAAGGATAAATTAGTAATAGTAACCATTGAGGTTGTAATGCATTGATGTTCTCAACCCTTGGAAGGTGTAACATATTGGGACTAAACAAGCAGAATAAAGAAAATGTTTAGCACTCAATTATTACCTAATCTGTCCAATATAATAAAAGAAATATTCTTTTTCAAAAGAGTGAAAGTTGACTTATTTATGAGTTTTTATGTAAATTACAATTTACTTCAATGATTTTTAGTTTCAAGCAAGTGGAATTTCTTTTTTGTAGTGTCATTTAATATAATTTTTTAAAATTATTCTGTACTCCTAAGTAATCTCCTCCACTATCATGAATTAATTATTTTATAATTAATTTGATGACTCAACCGACGCCTACCTCTTTGGTCAACAAACCATCATATGCAATGAAGATTGATATAGATAAAAAAAAAAAAATGGACATGGCTAAGAAAAAGAAGATGAGGTCCATATTGTTTTTGAAAGGAAAATGACTCGTCAACTACTACAACTTTACTTCCCTTAACATCTAAGATTCCCTTTCACCCACAGAAACTTCACGAATCTCCTTCCCCTTCTTTCTCATCTAGCTTAGGGGGACGATGGTGCATCTCCGTCATCAATCAAAAGAAATCTCATCAGTCCATAGGCCAACCGTCAAGTGAAGATCAACTCATATTTAGTCTCTTTGGACATCGAGTTGCCTCTAACCTCGAGGTCTAGACGAGTCCAACTAATCAGATCCTTGCCAACTCGGCCCCCTTCTAGCAACACAGATAATTCTTCTTGCATGTTACTATGGAGAGGTACTTGTTTTACTTGGTTCTTTGCAAATTTTACTGAGAGTACAGATTTTGGACATGGGATCTATTGGCAATCAAAATCTTTCGTCTCCTAATGATAGTTCTAAGGGGTGTTCACCAGGGGTTTGCAGTATATATTGTCCACGATGGTGTTACTTTAACTTCCCTCCTCCCCCGTTAGATGATGATTCTGGTACCCAATTCTCCCCCCTAATCATAGCCATCATAGCAATCCTGGCAGTTGGTTTCCTTCTAGTGAGCTACTATATGATAGTCAAACGGTATTGCAGGAGAAGAAATGATCTGAACACGAGTATAGAACCCCTAGAGAATCTTGATGGAACGACTCGTGATCAGAGGGACGTTGCCTCGACTGGATTGGATGAGGCACTTATTAAGACCATCACAGTTTTTAAGTACAAGAGAGGTGATGGCCTAATTGAAGGGACTGAATGCGCAGTTTGTTTAAGTGAATTTGAAGAAAATGAGTCTCTTAGACTAATGCCGAAGTGTATCCATGGTTTTCACCTTCCTTGTATTGATACATGGTTGAAATCTCACTCGAATTGTCCTATTTGTCGTGTCGATGTTAATTTGACCTATCCGTTGCCTCAACCTGCCCCGAGTTCTCAAACTCCATCGACTCTCAACGTAGCTTCTGTCGAAATTCAGAGGCCGGATGATTTGATTTTCGTGGTGGATGATCACCAAAGGGACCATTCACAAGAGGTGGTCCTAAGTGTAGTCAATAATGATGTTCGACCGAAGAGCCCCCTGCAAAATGTTAGTACTGCACAAGATTCTGAAACAAGAAGTGACGTTATCGGAACTCCCGAAAAGGATGTTACGAAATTCCGCAGATCAATTTGTTCGGGTGCATTTTCGAGCCAACGCCAGCTCTGATATTCTGAGGATTGAAGAAGCATATGAAGGATTACAATTTGAAAGTTCCTCAAGAAGAATAATAGCACGGAATGAGAACTAGTAAGAAGCCCTGTGACAATGAGAAGATCCATTTCTACTGGCAGATTCATATTCACAGTCCATAACAAAGGCAAGAATTCTATAATCCCACATTGAACATACAAATATTGTAAAGACTTTCTTTACTTCATACCAACTCTTCCTCTCAAGTTCTTTGCCTATTTATGTTTAGCATAGTATGAAAGAAACATGTAATCTTTGAGTTTGATACTTGTGTGCCTAATATGGGATTGAGTGGAAAATGAAACAGAATTTGTCATTTATTAGTGGAAAAATGTGTGAATGACTTGCTTCAGGAATATAAGAATGTGCAAGAAAAAATGGAGGCACCCACTCACTTTATGTCAACCCCTATGTACACACATATGTACACATAGATTAATCCTTATAATTATTGGGGTCCCATGCGATAGAGTTCTATTTGTAGGGTCGTGGTTCGACTGAAAACTCTCGATTAGATTGAACTTGTGGAGTTCTGCTTGTATCCATAAGGGCAACTTTTGCATAACATGGCAACTCTAGATAATAGATGCTGCTACATGCACAATATTGTGGTGATGTTCTGGTTCCTGCACAAATTTTGGCTCAAGTGTAGATGAAATTAGTGCCTTTTTGACATCTATTCATTTATTTTATGGTTTGTTACATGATCATTTTCAACCACACATTCACGCAATAAAATATTCTACACGTATACTAAAAATTTTCCCTATTTTTTAACCATATATTCTTATAAAGATCACTATTCAAAACTCTTTTTTCTACAATAATGATTGTCAAATAGGCTCTTGATATATATGGTTTAGGTATCTTTTTCTACAGTTCATTAAGTTACATTTGGTGATTCTTTTAGTGCACTTCCCAAGTCCCAAACCTATTCTTGTACTGATAACTTGTTGGGTCGTGAATTTTACAAGAAAATGAAGTTATGGCAACTCCAACCCTTGCACCAAAACACCATTTTTCCCTATTTTGCACCAAATATTTGGTGCAATGTCATTCCAACCCAACATCAAATTTTGCACCATTTTTTTAGGTTAAATTTGGTGCAAAATGGTGTAATGTCTAGACGTGTTGTTCTTGGTTTAGTTTTTGCTAAATATGGAACCTCTCTCTGGGATTATTTCTGCAATTTGCATGCTCTGGAGAGAGAGATTGATTGAAATTTGTGATGTACAAAACACAAGTCTGAGCCTGGAAAAGGGGTATTTGACAGACAAAAAAAATTATTGAATAGCATTTAATTCACATCATAATAAAAATTTTACTATAAAATGTTCTTTTAATAGCTGTAAAAGTGAGCTAACGTGGTTCTGATACATTACACATCGTTGTGAAAAATGATTTTACTTTATTCATTTATCAGCAAATCAAATAGTTTTCAATTTAGAAAGACAAATTTTGGAGTTTTTTGAGAGTAAGTTTCATTTTTCTGAAATAAGAAATATCCAATAGGCATTGATTCTTCAAGATGGATGGACACTGAGGGATTAAAACACAAGTCCATTTGCAATTAAGAGGTTAAATCACTGGACCACTTTACCATAATTGTATGTATAAATATTTAGAAATAAAATTCTTTAGTCAATCACTCTATTAACTTGCTCAAGTATTGATATCACTTCATAGCTTTTAAGTCTGAAAAGTCGATGAAAAATGAAACTCCAAATGCTTGATATCTTCCACCATAGCAAATTCCTATTAGATTGAAGCATGCTACACCTTTAAGTAATTGGGAGAACTAACCTTGAGGGGTTGCTCAATTGGTCAAGCCTTCGGTTTGCTCCTAAATGGTCACAAGTTCGAGTCCCTTCAGGGCCACTAAGGTGAGTACTCGGCCGTAAACTTCAGGATCCCGTAGAATTAGTCAAGATGCACGCAGGCTGATCCGGACACCTACGGTTATAAAAAAAAAAAAAAAAAGTAATTGGGAGAACTCTCTTTATACAAGCTTTGCCCATAAAAATCCGTCGTCACTTTATGAATTCGTGTGTTCACTGTTGGAATTTTGTATTAAAATTGGTTTCGACCAATTTTAAAATGATTATTTAGGTGAAAATTGTTATTGAATGAATGAGAATTAAACCAAATTCAAGCTGCTTAAATACATGAATTATTGAAAAATTATGTAAAATATTATGAAATATTCTAGAATCGCTCAAAAAGTGTCTTTCCATATGAAAGATCATGATTTTTGGAATGACTATTTTTCAATAAATGTGTCCCTTCATGTATAAAGATAAATTCCAATTATTGTGTCCTTTTATTAGGTAATGTCTTTTGAGACAAACTTTTTCAACAACTATATATAGATCCATATGTCTGGAAATTTATTCATTCAATTCATAAATACATATCATGTTGATGCATATCATTTGTTCATTTAATTTGTAGTAGAGTTTCATAATAAAGAGACATCAAAACACAAGTAAGGTTCGTTGGTTTAAATAATTTGGAGCACTCCTATTGCAGGACGTAGTCATTATATTTTGAGAAACGAATGTTGAAAATCGTTAGCACTCGTGCAGGGCATAGTCGTCTTAAGGAGAAAGATTCAAACTTCTACCTCAACCAAATTAACATTCATTCATTTCTCATTTCTACTTCACGTGTTCAGTTTTGGTAAGTAGGACTTTTATGCACGTAAAAAGGTATGTTATTTGAAGATAACTTATGCCCATCAATTTTTTCTAACAATCTTAAGACGATTATCTTGTGCATATTATATTATATTTTAAATAGGAATCATGAGACTGAAATGGTTCAAAACTTAAATGCACTTATTGATGAGAAAAATGATATTAGCACACCATTGAATTATGAATTAGCAATTGTTATGATTCGTTTAATATTTGAATATTAAACATTCAAATTATTGGGCATGTGTGTTGTTTGCTTGGACAATGCAGTAAAGAATTTGAATATCGCTCCACATATGATCGTTTGGCATATATATGATATTTCCTTGAGATAATTTGCAATTTTGCATTGTTACTGAAATTTATCAAATGCTGCCCATATATATATTAGCAAAATGAAGTATTTCTTTAGTTTTATGTTTATATATTCATGCGGTAAATTAAAGGAACTAAGGGCAAGAAGGGTCTTCTTAATATCGCCTGATTTTGAGAAGCCTACAATGCAGTGGAAAAATATTTTATTGCCAATTGAAGGCAGCGGTGGAAAGTGCACATATGGTGGTTCTCATGACTGTCGCT
This sequence comes from Fraxinus albicans, assembly GCA_903798335.1. Classification (NCBI taxonomy): domain Eukaryota; kingdom Viridiplantae; phylum Streptophyta; class Magnoliopsida; order Lamiales; family Oleaceae; genus Fraxinus; species Fraxinus albicans. The sequence continues at coordinate 9,416 of CAIGRM010073481.1, read as the reverse complement.
CGTGATGGTAAATGGCCACTTCTTTGGGTAGCTTTTAAAGGTGGTTGTATTAAAACTGGTTTGGCCAATTTTTAAATGATGATTTAAGTGAAAATCATTATTTCATGAATGAGAAATTAAGTCAAATTTAAGCGCTTAAATTGGTGATTATTGGAAAACTATGTGGAAGATTATGAAATATTCAAGAACCGTTTGGCTCGAAAGGTGTGATTTCCCTATGAAAAATCATGATTTTTGGAATGATTATTTTCCACTAGGTGTCTCTCTTCATATGTAGTGATAAATTTCAATAGTTATGTCATTTGAGACAAACTTTTTCAACAACTATATATAGACCATATATATGGAATTTTATTCATTCAATTCATAAGTGCATATCATGTTGATGCAAATTCATTTGTTCATTTACTTTGAAGTAGAGTTTCATAATAAAGAGAATTCAAAGCATAAGTAAAGTTCATTAGTCTACATAATTTGGAGTAATCCTATTGCGGGAGGTAGTCGTTGTATCTTTGGAAACGAATGCCGAAAAACCGTTCGCACTCATGTGGGGTATAATTGTTTTAAGGAGAAAAAATCGAACTTTTACCTCGGCCAAATTCATATTCATGCATTTCTCGTTTCAACTTTACGTCTTTGATTTCGACAAGTCGAATTTTCATTTGATTTTTATGCACGTAAAATGTATGTGAGCCTAAGAACATGCGATGATAAAAATAAGCACAAGAGCTCGTGGATGAGAGGGCAAATTGTCTCCCTTGCAGAAATCATTATTAAAAGCACACACAGGTAAATGATTAAAGTATGACCTATGAACGAAGAACACGTAAGTTGGTGAATAAAATGTGAAAATATAACAGAATGAGTTAGAAACTCAACCGTAAATAATCGTCACTTGTCACTCACTAGAAAGACCTAAATTGCCCCCAAGTCCCTCAAGGAAATCTATAAATAATCTTGTCTAGTAAAAGAAAAGCATACAAAATCAAATATGTCCCTTCCATATAGTCATTTTCACTTTTACTCCTTGTCGAGCATCAAGTACAGAGAGTTTAAGAGGAGAAACTCCTGATTAAGTAAGAGGAATTTGTTGATTATAATTTTGTGGTTAACAAATTGGTGCCATATGTGAAAACTCAAAGCAAAGATAATCACAAATCTGTGTACGAAGTTGAGAAGTCACCAAAATCTACGATAAGATAAGTCTCTTTGAGGTGAATCAAGAGGAAGTGAAGGTGTAGAAAATTGGAATTGAAGAATACAATTATAATCTAGTTGTTGGAGAATTTTATGGATTTGAGTAATGACTTTAAGCCAAAAAAATCAACTTACCAACCTGAACAAGAATTTGACAGAGTTGTTAAGTTATAGCTGATTTTGTAATTGGCAAATTCTGTGGACAAAAAGACTTAATTTTATAGAATGTGAAAGTTTAAGGAGTAATGTGCAATTTGTTTAAAAATTGGTTAAATAGGTCTAGGGATTCGAGTTTGGAACAAGGAGGAAAACGGCGCGAATTTTCGCTAGAATGTCGCCAAGGGTTGACTCGAGCTACAAAAGCAGAAATATCGTCACTGGACTATAGCCCCTACTTCACTCGAGCCACAACCTGTCGCTCGACTGTCGCTGCTCTTCGCTCGAACGACAGCTTTATACGAGAAATTTTTATTTCGCGTTTTAAAGGCTTTTTTCCTAGCTCATATGTTTTCTATCCTACCTATAAATTTCAGAAGTCATTCTGAACGAAATTTGAACATGTTGAATATTGAGTAAACGCTGTCCTTCCATATTCTTAAATCTTTGGAGCTTTCAACCTTCATGTTTCTTTGAGAATCGTTATTGGTTGTGCGAAAAACATCATATTCTTAATCCAAATACCAAAACCAAACTTCCTACATATCTGTCAGAGGTGCTGAAGATTGAGGAAGGCGACTGGAGTTCCAGTCTGTGAAGAACGGGTTGTTCTTCATGATCCACAAGAGATAGGCGATACCAAGTTAGGGGCTGTTGCAGGATAACGGAGTTCCAAGAGAGCGTTGGTTTTTGCAGCTGGAATTGGTGCAGGGGAGCACAGAATTCAGGAGAGCTGCCGAATTGTAGTCAGGAGATCAGATAGTACGTGTCATCCTCTAGTCAGTAGACTGTAAGTCTTGAATCGTTTATAGTGGATTGACTGGCGCTTACCCGGAGTTTTTCCTAGTTGAGTTTCTTTGTGATCATACCGTTGTTCGTTTACTACTTTATATTATGAATGTATGATATGTGGTATTTAAACTTAGAATTAAATTGACTGCATGATTAACCATTTAAAGAAAATTAATTAGTGCTAATTAGTTAATAAGATTTTATTTTCGCATATTACACCTATTCACTCCCTCTAGATGTTGTTAGGATCGAACTTGCGTTTTTTCAAGAGTAACGGTAATGATAAGAGTGAAAAAATATGAAATGAAAAGAATGTCAAAGCAAGGGTCACAACTATTTTTATCGCTAGCATATTGCTTGAGCGCTCGGCGAGCTACGGAGTTGGACAAATTTTCAGTCAGTTTCCTTTTTTTCTTCCAACTTTAGACCGTAATTTATCATTCACTCGAAATTGATTTGAAAATTCCAATATACTACGACGATCTACTCGACGAGTAAAACGAGTTGTCTATTTATTTTCATAATTTAACAATCGGATCAAATTCAAATATTTGGTCGAAATTGACGCAAAAGTCTTTTTCATAGTTTAATACTTAACCAATTCCAATACCAGTCAATAGCAACATGTATAAAAAATGTTTGACAAAATAAATTGGGAATTAAATTGTGTGACTAAGAGAAAAAATGTTTTAATTGGCGATCATACTAAAATCTAGAGCAGATTTTATGTAGATTTTTTTTTAAAATAGACATTGTAAAAAGTGATTTTTTTTTTTTAAATAGATTTTGTAAAAAGTGATTTTTTGAAGAACGTGTATTTAAAAAGGAAAAAAAATCATGAGTTGGTATGTAAATTTATTTTATTAAAAACATGTAGTTGAAAATTAATTTGAACAAAAATAAATTTTAAGGAATCTATGTTAATTGGGACTAATTAGTTTACTTATATTAAGGGTGTATTTGGTGTATATTATTTTAGAAGAATGTATTTAAGAATAGTAGATTGATGGAGAATGTGTGGTTGAAAAAGAAGAAAATGTTATTGATGTGATGTAAAATATTATTTTATTGAAGAATGTGTGCTTGAAAATGAGTAGAAGAATGAAAATGAAAATTTTAATGTATGTCAAACAGGAGCTAAGATTTTGTTTGATTATTATTTTATTGTAAGAATGTATTTTGAAATAGTAGATTTGTGAAAAAAATGTGTAGTTAAAAAAAAAAGAAAAATTTTGAGTGTGTATGTAATATTGTGTTTGAGTCACATTAATTTAGAAGAATGTAATTAGAAATAATAGATTGATGGAGAATGTGCGGTTCAAAAAGAAGGAAAAGTTATTGATACGATGGAAAATATTATTTTATTAAATAATGTGTGTTGAAAATGAGTAGAAAAATGTGAATGAAAATTTTAACGTGGGTCAAACATGATATTATTTTTTTTGAAAGATGTGTAATCAAAAACTAGAAGAAGAAAAATGTATTTTGATAATTTTCAAAGTTAGCCAAAAATGCTTAAGCTTACCAAACGAGTGTTGCACTCTCCCTAGCATACAGTAGCCAAGCAGGCAACAATGGCTTCCAGTGTATCGACGGAAGACAAGCTATCCGCCTGCTGTATATCGCACCAGTTCCACAAAGTTGCTTCCGAATACCCTGAAAAAATAGCAGTAATACACGCCTCTGGCTTTGCTCAAATCACCCGGGAATTTCACCGTAATTGCAACACGGACCAATTAACCAATGATGATAACTATGAATTTATCTCCAGCGAAAGTCCGTCGTCTTCACACCCTCCGCGTTATGAAGGCGACCAGTGCTTCACTTTCTCCGACATTCTCTCAGCCGTTGAGAATCTCAGTTGTCGACTCAGGCGAATTCTAGACGGCGCGGATGATCCCTATCTAGTTAAATCCCATCCAGGTATGATTAGTCACGCGCATCTTTGTTAGTGAGGTGATTGAGTGCTAATTTTAGTGGTAATATTGGAATGGAGTTGATATTGTTTTGACATAATCCCACCTTTTGGCAACAACACAAAAAAAATATAGATGTGAATTGGGGCAAAAAATAATTAAAAAAGAATGTTTTTGGCATTCATGTTTGGGATAAAAATAGATATAATTTTTAGCTGTAATACCCACACAGAATTATCTCTGTACGTCTGCTGTCACTCGTGGTTGTTAAACAACGAATTATGAACATTTGATTGTTATCGTTAAAAATAATTCAATTTTTGGGGCAAGTGTTAACCAATTGATGGTAAATATTAGGATGGGGGTAATTTGCAATGAAATCGGATGCAGAGAAAGAAAAGAAAAACCAATAAGAACAACAAGAGAGTAAACATGTTGGGACTTTTTTAGCCTAAGGGTCCATGATAAAGGGCTAGTTTGACAATGATCCTGAATAAGTTGGATTATTGAGTGAAGCTGTTTAGAAATCTGTATTATGTTGTGTGTATGTATGTGTATTTAAATGTATACATTTATCTTTTTATTATATATGTTTATTTTATTCACCTACACAAAAGCCTTCTGACTTCCAGCCGCTACCTATAAGCATCTTTCTATGACATCCTGCCTGTCATAGTCCGAAGTAATCCCCCTAATATGTCTTTCTATTATACTTTTTCGGCTTTATAAGGCATTTCATATTTTATTTCCTAGTCTCAATTTCTTTCGGGTTTTGCAGTTAATTTTTCTAGCAAGAAGTCAGAACTTGTCCAGGTTTCTGTGTCTTTGACATATTCCAGTCTGAGTCGGCAGCACTCTCCAAAAATAATAGGAATATTCATGGAACCTTCTGTTGAATACATTGTGGCTGTCCTCTCTGTTCTAAGATGTGGGGAGGCATTCATGCCTTTAGATCCCACTTGGCCAAAATCTAGGATATTATCAGTAGTATCTTTGTCAAAAGCTGATCTTATCATTGGGTGTGAATCTTCAATCTGGGGAAATTGCTGTCACCGGCTTGATACATATCAGTGGCTTATTGACGATGGAAATTGCTGTGTTTTACCCATTTCTATGTCGAACTACATCAAAGAGCAGTGCCATTCTTCACTATTAGCGTGGCCTTGTGAAAGCGAAAATGTAAGATTGTTCTGTTATCTAATGTACACATCAGGATCTACTGGAAAGCCTAAAGGTGTATGTGGGACTGAAATAGGTGAGTCTTCATCTCAGTTTCTTTACCCCAAACCACAGAATCTATTTAGTAACCAAGATTCAATAGAAGTTGGAATTTATTCACATGACAATGTTCTTATACTGCCTGTTTTGCAGGTCTTCTGAATCGTTTTTTATGGATGCAAGAAATGTATCCCCTACATGGAGGAGATCTTCTGCTTTTTAAGACACCAATAAGCTTCATTGATCATCTGCAGGAGTTTCTCGGAGCATTGCTTGCATCGTGTACGTTGGTGATACCTCCTTTCAATCAGCTAAAAGAAAAAATATTTTATATCGTTGATTTTTTACAGGTATACGAGCAAGTTAAAGATTAGTAATTGTTCTCAATAGTTGTATACTTTGTAGATTGAATGAAAGCTAATTCAATTGCTATGCACTTGCTGATTCCTCCATTTTTCAATGGGGGAACTTAAACCAGCCCTTTGTGCTCATTTTTATTAATCTGTTTTTATAGTGTGCGATGCTTTTCAATCATGTACCCTTAGCTAATGCTTTAACTTCTGACACTTTCATGGATGTAGAAGTAAAGAACAAATTATTGGTTTCTTCAACACTTGTACATTTTAAAGTAGGATATAAATGGTTTCGTAGGCTGTTACTCATTGCAGAAAGATAAACTATATGTTTTATTGCGATAACCCCACCGTACAACAACTAATCTAATGGTTTTGTAAAATGAAACATTAGTATCTCGTGTTAGTTATGAAACAAGGTGCTACACCAGTGTCTGCAGATCTGTTCTTCAGCTTAATCTACAAAGGTGACAATAACCCTAAATGTACACTGTAACCCTTACAAGAGTTTTAATAATCTTGTTTAGTGCATAAAACCTATCTCTAAGTCTCTTGTAACATATATTTTCCCAATGATTTGGTTATCTAGGTGTGTCCAAATAAGTCATAAATGCATCTGCAGCACAAGATGACAAAGGAGAAGTGACATTGATCACAGTGAAAATTTGTTCTTCTGTGTTGTAATCAGGCACAGAAAACTGATTTGCTAATTTTTCGTTGAAAACTCGTACTTTACATTGAAATTGCTGGATAATGGCCAAAATTCCTAATATTATTAAGCTAATTACCTACTTAGTTTTTTGTGAAGACAAATGAGTCGTGAGTTGTACGAAGAGACATGTGAAGTGTGACAATAAGATTTTATTTGGGACTATATGCTCATGCCTTGGTCTACTCATGGGTGTGAAGAAGCACTCCCATAGTTCTTACATCCTTCTTGTGCATTTTCTTCACTCATTGTCATTTTTCCATTTAGAACTTTGATTAAAGCTAGATGAATGAAGATGTATACTTTTGTGTCATTTCTAAACACTAGTTAACGTTGAACTTGCGTTGCACGTTATTATGAAATGTTTTATAAGTGCTATAGATGTAATGTTTGAATATACGTGAATGTTAATTAATTTATAATTAACATCAGGAAATATATACGTGACAATGAATGTTAAATTATTTTAAATTAAATTTTAATTCATTTTAAAGTTGTTAATTAACTTTGAGGGGTTGCTCAATTGGTCAGACCTTGGATTTGCTCTTTAGTGGTCACCAATTCGAGTCCCCTCATGGCCACTGAAGTGAGTACCTGGCCGTAAACATCAAGGCTCAGTGAGATTATAAAAAAAATTAGTTGTTAATTAGCATATATGAACGTGAATAATGAAATGCATTATTGAATGTGAAATTCTAATTAATTTATAATTATAATTAATAATACCGTTTATGTATTTACTTCTACTTATAATTATAAATGAATGTGAATGTTAATTAATTGAGAATTAATAATAGGAAATTCATACATTAATGAAAACGCACATGTGAAATGAATAATAAATTAAATACATATTGAAAAATGAAAAGTGAAGTATTATTGAAATAATTCAATTATAGTATGGTTAGAAATAAAATCATCCAAAAAATGATCACTTGATGTGATATTTAATAAATTATAGATTAAAATAAGCTGTGATGCTCGGACTTGACATCCTTGCCGGTCTACCCGTGTCGACACGTTATGGGTACCTGTATGAAATAAAAGTTGGATCCTTGATTTTTCAAGCCGACACGGCAACCTAGGAAGGTTGACCGCAGCGGCGCCACCTTGAAGAAACCGAGAAAGAACATAGAAAACTTACCAGATGTGAAACTTAATTTATTGAAGGACAGAAACTTAATGTGTTTAAGGGCTGAAACTTAATCTGTTGAAGAAGAACAGAAGGTGTATGGGCGGCTGATGAGTGTGGATTGAAGCAGAATCGAAGAAGCCCAAATTTGTTGAAGAATACGTGAAGAGCCGTTTTTGGCTGTATTGGACATTAAAGAAATTTAATTGGCTCAATTTTTAACTACCATTTTACCCCAATTCAAAAACAAAAATACTTTTGAATCACTTTAATTTATCATTTTACCCTAATGAAAAGTCAAACTTGTAAAAGAAGCCAAATCGCTTTCTTTTTTAAATTACACTAATAAAAATTAAAGTGCAAGAAAATTTTAAAATTAAGAAAGGAATAAATTATAAAATTAAAATATTGTTTTAATCAACTTTTTACATGTGATTTTCTTGGGAAAAAATTGAAGTTTGAAAGACGTACCCACGTACCCGTGTCCGAAATTTAGACTTTTTTAGTCATGTTCTCGTATCCTATATCTTACAAAATAAAAAATCTGACACTTAGATACGTATCCTTACCTAATACCTGCACCCGAGTCCGGGTATCATAGAAAATAAGAGATTTATGTGGGTAATGAACTTTGGCGATTAATTTAATCTTTTCAGTGGTTATTGCTCCTGTCTGTATTTCTTGTGCTGCAGACTGGTGAATAATGGCTTAATATGCACACTGGTGATTATTTCTCAATGCCCCAGGCTGACCTTAGAGAAGTGAAATTAGCTTTTATTTCTTAATTTATCTTGGCCATATCATTCTAGTATTAGTTACTTGAACCACATTTTTGATGTTCTGCATTTATAATTTAGCATTCCTTAGCATGTCTGGTTCATGCCTATGTGCAATTCAATTATTTATGTTATCCATAAAATTTAAGAGCCCATTTGGCAGGCTTAGGCTTATTCTTTTTGTAAAAAAGCTTCTCGAGGAAGCCACCTTGGGCAGCTATCCTCTTCAAACTAGACAAAGAACTTTAAGGAAATTATTCAAATATGTGCAAAAGTAGCTTCTTAGTGTCTTTCAAAAACCCTGTCAGAACGAACTCTAAGTATTATACACCATGAAAGGCAATCGAATTGTTGCATTTGAACATGCCAATATTGAGTTTTCAGTTATATTTGGTTAACTGAAGTACTTACCCAGTAGAGCATTTCTGGTTCTGTTATGCAAATTTGAGGATGAGTCTTTGTTTAACCATTATAGCACCAACAAAGGCAGTCAATTTGTTTCATTTTCATTTCTGTATCTCTACGGTTTCGTTTTCAGTCTTAGTTAATGGCAATCCTGAAGGTTACTTCCGGAGTAGTAGAGGTTTGAGGCAAGGTGATCCATTGTCACCCTTGTTTGTTATTGTGATGGAGGCATTCAGTAGAAATTCAGTTTTGGTTAATGGCAACCCTGAAGGCTACTTCCGGAGTAGTAGAGGTTTGAGGCAAGGTGATCCCCTATCCCCTTTGTTGTTTGTTATTGTGATGGAGGCTTTTAGTAGGATGGTTGAGAAAGCGGTGACGGAGGGTTTGTTAAGAGGCTTTTCGGTTGGTCATCTGCAGGTCTCGCATTTATTATTTGTAGATGACACATTGATTTTTTGTGATGCAGATGATAAGCAATTTAGGAATTTGCGTCGCTTGCTTCTGTGTTTTGAAGCTGTTTCTGGATTGAAGATAAATTTGAGGAAATCTGAGGTTATTCCGGTAGGGGAGGTTGCTAATGTGGACGAATTGGCAGCTATATTGGAGTGTAGAGTTGAACAATTGCCCATGTCATATCTTGGGCTTCCTTCAGGAGCACGATTTAAAAGTAAACAAATTTGGAATGGAATTCTTGAGAGGGTGGAGAGGAGGTTAGCAGGGTGGAAGCGTATTTACCTTTCAAAAGGAGGCCGTCTTACTCTC
>CAIGRM010073456.1:0-11592 GCA_903798335.1 Fraxinus albicans | reverse complement strand
AAATGAATATCTGATTTTTGTATAATGCAACTTTCAACCTGATTTTTCAATATTGATTTTCAAAAGTAGGATTTTGTGTAATTTTCCCTTGATTATTTGATTGAGTTGTTGGGTTGATTGGTTTAATTGGGCTGTGATTATTTGATTGGACTATTATTTAGTTGGGTTGTTAGCTGTAATTATTATCTTTATCATGTGAGGAGAATATTCAAATGTTCATTTTAATTGGAAAAATTACTCTTCTTGGGAATTTCAATTTAAAGGTTTTCGTTTGTTGGTTGAGGAGAGAGACATAAGAGTGCAGATTGCTCGAGTGATGAGCTAGAATTTTTTATTCTTGAAGGAGGATCATCTTTGAGTTTTGGTGTAGGCTGTTTTGCAAGATTTCTTCCAACTGCAGCATCTTGGCCACCGATATATTGTTGAATTTTTGGTCGGTGCATCGGCCGTTAGAGCTTTTGTTGGAACACGAATTATGTGTTCGACTGAGTTCTCTTGAATGATAGGGCTCATTGTGTGTGGTCAGCATACTTCGTGAATTTCTTTTGGAAATTCATCTTGTGGTATGAGCTCTCTGGAGTGTTCTTGGAGTGGTTTTTGGCTGTTTTTGTACTCTTTGTTCTTGGGTCTCTCGTCGTCACTATTTTTCGTAGAAGGTTATTGTAATTTGGGTCTCTTCTTCGTGGGCACGAGCATTATCACCGTTTCCGATTTATGATTGCAAATTGATGCTTTTACTGGCATCTATTTGAGGGGGATGGCGGTGGAATATAAGGAAGGCTATGTAAGTAAAGATACCATATTAATTAGGTTACTATTAATGAATATTGTAACTGATAACTACCATATTTAGTTGTGATTTTGGTTCTATATAATGAAAGAACCTCTCACTTCGAGAGGCATCGAGTCTTTTTGAATATATTTGACAGGTTGCACGCATAAATTAGATGATTCACATTACGCCTTTGTACTATTCCCACACTTGTTCAATGATATAGTCCAAATGAATGAGTGTCATGAACCCAATCCTCTCATTAACCTTAACAGAAAATGCAGTGACACAAATGCTGACGTGTGAGATTATATGCTCACAAACAATTATCATTAGGAGTTACTCATTATATCGTTGTCTGAGGTTGTCAAGATTTAAAACATTTTGTTTGTTGAATAACAGGTGAAGTGTTCTGTAAGAGGTGACCTCGGGCCTGCATGTAATTCAGCTGGAATGATAGATCGTTATGTTCTTGGAATTGATCATCTTTATGCCAAACCCGTGTACAGAAATCTGAAGGTATTTTACTGTGTCATGAATCATTGTAAATATCTCATACCGTTCAATTCATCAGCACATAAACAGCAATTAACATGCAGGAATGCAATATATCAAGCCATGGCCAAGTTCCAAGATAGCACCTTCATTGTGTCATGCACCTTTTGGTCCTGAAGGTATTTTAAGGTAAGCAATATGCGTATCTTTCTTTTTGTTCTCCCTCGGTTTCCCTGTGAACTTATTCAACTGAAATGCTTCAGGTAGTGATTTAAAGCCTGTTCTTTTAACCTTCGAATTTGCTGATTTTCTGCTACAAATTTATATCTGCTGAACCTTCTAGTTTACATTGTTCTGATAGTTCACTAACAACTGCTGTGAGCTGCATCATTGGACTTCAGTGTGGCTACATTCTTGTACAGTTGCAGGTGAGACACTGGAACAGGGGAACCCATAGCTGCTTTTATGACATGATCCATTGTGATGAAATGAGAGGTGAATATTCGCAAAGTAGTTGCTTGTTGATTTCCTCATTTTCTGTGACTTGCATTTGCTAAGCTCTTGACCAAAATAAGAGCATGTTTGGGATGTGTTTATAAATGGTTTAAATTACAAAAGGATAGAAATTAGTGTTGGATAAGTGCATAGTATTTGTCGGTCCCTCAAAATGTGTCGATAAAAAGTGAATTGAGTATTTACAAACAGTTTATAAACACGAGCCAAGCATAGGCTGAGATCAAATGAAGCTGACGTCACTGCTAGAAATTTGATTAATAAATTATGCACCTATTTAATGCCCGTTTAGAATTCATAGGCCAAGAAACATGTCCAGTTACTAGCAAAAGATTATTTATTTATGAAAAACATTGTTGTGGAGCTTTCACCGATAAATTCTTTTTCAGGAGCATAAAGAGCGGCTGCCTAGTGGTCCGTTTTCTCCTTTGCATTAATGGGTCTTAGTCTCTTTCTTAAAGTTTATGGATGTTCTATGTATCCATATAGAATTAAAAGGAATGTTTGACGGTCATTGCATTTGGTCAATGACTAGCAATCGTTGATACATGCAGCTAAGATAAGTTACAATGTCAGCTAGGTGATACTTATAACTCCGGTTCAGAAATACCTTATTCCAATCATTATTACAGGATGTTTATATTCTCGGACAAAGTTCTCTAGAAATTCTTTGGTGTTTGGCTATATACTTTCATGTATGGACTTCTTTATGTAGTAACATTTACGTGCCATTTACTTGAATGTCAGAGCTTGTTTTTCAGGTATATCTTTGGTCACCTCAGCACGTGTTGGAATTACTTTTTGCAAAATGTATGCATTGGTAAGTATCAAGGGTACAACTGTTATCTTCAGAATTGTAAATACTTTTGGACATTCATGAATTAGGATCCATAGCAGTTTATAGGCTCATAGTTTTATCCCTCCCATCCAAACCCACAAGAGATGTGAGTTTTGGTATCCATAGAAGTAAAAAATCTTCGTTTAGAATACATATATTAAAAATAGGCAGTTCTGTTTAATCATTCGACGAATGTCACTAGGTGCACGTGTTAGGGAAAATAATGGAACTAATACTGCTTTCTGGTATATTTTACGGTGTTTTCTTCTTTTCAAGCATCTGCTCTTCTACTACTTTATTCATAGAGGAGCATGTTTTATTGTACATGTTTGGCTGGCAGCGACTAATGGACCATGTTAGTAACATGCATGTACATTTTTTGCTGATAAGTTAAAATGATCTCCACCCTCACACCACTACCTGTCTATCTCATCTTTCCACATGGTTTATTATGAATTGATATATTTGTTTACTTGTAGGAGGCTTTGAATACTTTGGGCTTGGATATAACCGATGTCAATGCAACTAGACATACAGGTCTGGTTTCGAACATCTTCAAATTAGAGGTAACTCAAAATCACCGTTCTGAAGATTCTATTGATACGAGATTTCAACTCTTTTTCTTTCTTTAGTTGTCACAGAAAAGGGATAGTGAAACAATTCAAGCCAATCATGTCAGGGAGTCGTTGACGCAAAATCCATCCAGAATGTCGGCTGAGATAGATAAAACATCAGAGAATGGGAACACGGATCATGATTATCATCATCATTGCCACCTTCACCAAGACTACAGCCACCGCTCCCTCCATAACTCCCAAATGAATTCTGCCCCAGTGAAGCGCCTCTATCACCAAAGTAATAATTGGGGGCTCCTTGTTTTCATGTTTTCCTAGTGAAGCAGGTAAAGACTTGAAAACTTGTTCCACAATAAAATGAAGACTAATGTAAACTCCTATGGCAAAATTCAACGAGTACCAAATCATTTGACGCGGATAAAACTGAGTTCTCCACAAATATTACTTTGTCCATCCAGGCAAAATAATATCAAAATTGCAGCGTAATTCCAACATCTTAAACCTTAAAACGAAGCAAATGCCTAGGAATTTGCTATCAAAATAATAAACATGAGAAGATTTAGATTGCCATTTCACGGCAATACACTAGAGACCGATCGATGCTGAAACACTGGGGTAAAATGCCCTCATTAAGCAGTCTCAATGTCTCATCAAACAACAATGATTTTGAATCAACCTTGAGCTCATAAACAAATTTATTTTTTGAGTTTTAACAAAAGGAAGAGACGGGATTCTGAGTTCTAATACAAAACAGTAAAACCACAAATGCTCAAGTATAAAACCAGAACCTCATATGAGATTCGGACATGAAGGCAAAAATCCACTGGAGAGAAGTTGCCCCCTCATTATGAGAAAATGAAATGTTCTTGATGGTTATGGTGTGGCTCTGCAAGAGAGTATCCTTCAGTCCAACAAATTGCAGTTTCTCATCGCTAGAACTCATCATCATCCTCCTCAGCTATATGCTTAGCAAGCTCTTGCTCTTGCTGTTGTCTCTCCCTTCTCTTCTCTGCACTTTCCTTCTCTTTGTGGGAATTAGGAGGGAATCGAAGGGCACGAACTGCCTCATTATGCATATTTAGGCAGAAAGCAATTCTTGAGTTGAAAGCAATTTGAGGCTCATTTGTGGAGTAGATATCCCCAGTTTCCTTTGATATCATACAGCCATTAGCATGATCTAGTGTGGCATCAATTGCACCATCACGAATTGCTTTGGCTACAATACTCTCAGCATCAGCAACAGGGTTTGCAGAATCCAATTTCAGCTTTTTAGCAACATCAGCAAGTGAGATCTGGGAGTATGAGATACTGATGTTGCGGAGCCCAGTTCTAATGACATTATGGCGCAGCCTGACAATTAAATTGTTAGTACGGTCTGCACTAAAAGTGCTAGCAAACCTCTCAGCAACAGTTTTAAACAGCTTCAGATCTCCAATGCGAACAGCCTGAAAATGCAGATATTACTAGAAAAGGTCAAATGAAGAGGCTTGGGGCACAATACGCAACTTTATCTGAAAAGATTTTGTAGGCATAATGTAAACGCCAAGGATTTGCTACAGAATTTTATCGTAAAATCTATTCTGTCACCAGCCAGTATTTTGACCGCAGCCATCAGATCAATAAGTTAACTAGTTAAGTCTAGGACTAATGTGGGATCATCGAGTCTAGGACTCATCAATTGTAAGCACAAGTTTTCAAATTTAATACACCATACTCACATTTGTAAGCTCAAAGTATGGCCTCAAAGCTTTTTCCATCCCTTTCTGCATAAAAACAGTTCTCTCAGGAATCTCTCCCAGTAGTAAACGGACAATAACAGCCCACTTGTTGCATTGAACTCGGAAACCAAGAGCAGAAACAGGTGCTTTCCTGGCAGCTTGGAGAAGGGACTCTTTAGCATCAGTGTACTCCAACTGAATTGTCCTGATCTTTCCAAGATAAAAGAGATACCGGCAAAACTGAAATAAATGGCAGAAAAAATCAGAATTAAGAGCTGACACCCACATATTCAAAAGCTGAATCTGCACTGTCACGTTGATGAATTAAGAACGAAACCAAGTTATAGAAGAACAACATTCTCGCACATGCCTTAAGAAAGCAGACAGAAGCATTATAGCCAGTATGCAGATATGTCAAGTATTTATCAAGAGTTGAATCCAAAACAGCATAAGAGACAGTGTCAAATATAAGAGTATCACCACAACAGCTGGAGTGCCCAATGTTGTTGCCAAAACACCACAACAGCATCAGCTTACTACCCTAAAAGCTTATTAACATTTTAAACCGTGCAAGTCCCTAACAGATGAAAACAAATTTCCTCTTAGATGTAAGACTTGTGAGGTATGCCACTATTGTCATCTCTCTGAAATAATATTACAAACAAAATTTGATATTTATGTCTTGCTATAACTAGAGATAAAGGGTATGCAACAATCTCGACTCAAATATGGAAATAAACAGTGATCTTGCCGAACAGAGAAAATAGGATAAAATAAACATTGACTAAAAGTGAGAATGAAATTGTGAGGAACAAAAAAATGTGTCACACTTCAAGGAAAAAGGAAAGGAAGCATATTTCTTAAAGGTTGATGTAAAGAACTGAAGGAGCATTATGCTGAAAATTGCCTGCTGATTTGAGTGAGCTTCAAAACGAGGAGCCTTTGACCTCAGCTTCTCCGCTTGATCATATAGGTTGTATTGGAGGTAATTCCTTAACAGCAGATTAAGAAGTGTTTCCTGCATTTTTAGCATACACAGTATGAGAACACCACTACAGTAACAAACTTTATGCTTGTCCAATGAGTGACAAACCTGTCCCAACTCATCATGGCGCAAAGTTGCAATCCGGTGCAAAGCAAGGAGATTACTGTTAATAAATGAGGATCTCTATGAGACATTAACATAAAAAAGGAAATCCAATTATGAGCAAGAAAAGACGGGAAAATAACATTCAACTGTTTTTGTTCCCCTTTGCTCAAGTTGTTTCAAAACATACAAAATGCATGTGTTATTCTCAGATCAGGCATCATAGGCATTGCAAGGACCTTAGAACTGGCATAAACATAAGTCATACCCACGAATTTCAGCAAGATCACCAGTAAGTTCATAGCTGAGAGAGTAGTAGAAGTAGAGTCTAGCCGCTATGACATCAACAGTTCGCCTATTCAGATTCTTTACCCGCGCAATGCCTGCCGAAGAACAAGATTTAGCCTGAAGAACAACAAAGAGAGTTCAGAAATAGTTTCATAAGCATTACAGACATCATCAATGATATGCAAGCTATGGGAAAGCTTATACCTCACTGTATCTCTTCTGATCAATCAGAAATATTAGAACAAGTAAATAGCAATAGATCTCAAGCTCTGGCAAGGAATGCTTTACAGGAACTTGAGTTGTCGATGATGCAGTATCAACTTCCATATCGTGCTCATCCTCCTACAAATTACATTGAATTTTGTAAAACATGGAACATAATACATGAGATGTAACAATAATAAATTATCCACCTAAGGAAACTTCCACATCATCTTTTATGATACAATAAATCGATGTGAAATGGCGACTACTTTAATCTACTATTCTTGCAACACCATATTAATGATATAATCCTGTTCAAGATTCTATAGGGATATAAACTTCATAAAAAGTAATCACTCGCCCATTCCACAAATTGAAAGAGATAATGAGGCTCGAGAAAATAAATTAATCTTTGTTTTATCACTTAAATTCGTCAGCATTTACACAATTACTCTGAATATTAACTATGGTACATTGAAAAAATGACCACATAACAGTAGACAACTTGTTAAGAGCATGTAAACTAAGTTAGTGCAAAATAAGTACAACTCAGATACAGTAAATTTCAAAAGTTGTTTCTTCCACTTAATTCCCTCTGATAGAGAATTCTTGTATAAGCAATCTACTACAGTTCCCCATTTTAATAGAGTTATTCATTCGAGAAAACTGTCTTGTTCACCTTGGGAAGGTAAGAAGATAGGCGAGAATGCGCTTCAGATCCCGGCACAAGCACAAAATTGAGAAATGCAGAAAGCACAGAAGCCTTGAACTTCCTCCTCAACTGAATCGTGGACCTAATCGCCCTAACAATCCTCCGAACCTCGCGTGAATAGGCCCCCATCTCAATCAAGGACATTATCTCCTTCAATTCTAAAGAGAGAAAAGAAAAACAAAAACAAAAAAATCATTACATTTAGCTACCCCAGAAAGTAAATCAAAATGCATTTATAAATACTTACGCTGGAAAGTGGAGGGAGCAGTGGAGGGCACGGAATTGGAGGGGGCGGACTGCTCTTTCATCTCAACGTCTTGAGTCATCTTGGTAAATATCTGACAAACAAACGGAGTTAAAATCGAAATATAGAAAATGCATATAAAATCTGGGAATTCAATATTGGCTTTCCAGATTTATGGAAGCAAGGGGGGAACTAGGGTTTGGATTAATTTCTTAGGGTGCAAAATAAAAAGAACAAAATTACTGAATTTCAAATGTTAAGAAAATACGAGCTTGAATCCGAACCTGAGATTCGATGATTGTGAGATTTTTGAAGAAATCTTGGAATTCGTAGTGGACTCCGCTTCGAGTTAATCAGAAAAATGAGATTAATATCTTGAACGACCAGGGGACTCTTTAGTCATTTCACGCATTTTTCTTATGCAGCAAGCCATTTTCTCATATCCCTTATATTTGAGATAATTAGTCCTCTCATTTCTGATTAATACACCAACGCCTCTTGTAATTTGAAAATTTTCAAAAAGATCCCTGATTTCAGCTCAAGTTACTTTTTATTTTTATTCAAACGTTTAGTTAAGTTAACAGGATTAATAGAAAATCTGTACGCATATTTTAAAAGGCAGTTTACCAAATAATTTTGGCAATGAGCTCAATAATTATCGCCAATTGTCTTTTTATTCCAAAGGGAGCACAAACCAAAACACACATCAAATCAAATTACAACATATTTGGTCGAGCTTGAAAGCTTTTTTACAGCTTTCAACTTCTGTTATCAAGAAACTGTAAGTTTGCCGCAATCAAAACTAGATTTCTTCAACAGTGTCCCAGCCAAGAATTTAGCCAAAATATTGTCTCTCAAAAAATTCATCACAATCCCATCACTCTGTTGTATAAACCCTACCATATATGCAGTACTGATGAGATCAAAACCTCTCCATCTCCTCTCTTTAGCAAACTTTCCCAATGCTGTCTTGATCCTTTGGTACTCAATTTCTTCAGCATTTCCTTGCTTTACACTCTTTGAGTTTTCTCTCAATCCTTCAGCCAAAAGCCGGGCCAAGACGACACCATCCTCCATTGCAGAACAACCGCCTTGGCCAAGGTCAGGCGTCATGGGGTGTAGTGCATCCCCAGCTACACATGCATTGTCTTTACTGATATTTCCCCATAGCAACTCCCAAGGATGTCTGAATCTCAATGGTGAACTCACCATACTGTTCAAATCAGTGTTCTCAAAAACAGCCTTGATATTATCAGAGACATTTCCAAGCTTGCTCAACAAGAATTGTTTCATCTTAACTGAATCTTTCTCTATATCTTTCTCTGCAAAAGTTTTTGTTACAAAATAGTCAAATTCAGAATCTAAATTCATTTCATTATGCATCGCAAGTTAAATGAAACCATCCAAATTTTACGTTGACCTCTGTGTGAGAGCTAGTTGCAGATTTTCACTAAAAATTGAGACAAGAAATTTGCAATGGAGATCTTAGACCTCTGTTTATGTACTTTCGTATAATGGCTCCCCTAAAATCCATATAATCGAAATATTAAACTAAAGGGATGTACTTAATTGGGACTATTAAAGATTTTTATACACTTTCTTTAAGTGGTGGACTTTCATGAAATTCGTGAACTTTTATAAATGTAAATGGAATTAATTGAAGTCTTTGTAATCTTCTATAAACTTTCGTTTAAAATGTCTATAGACTTTTAAGAAATTTATATGACTTGAAATCACATAAATACGGTGCAACAGTTAGAAGTTTTTACATATGAAGTGAAGGTTCGATCCCCAACCCTTTCCCCTCCTCATATAATAAAAAACATTTTTAAACGAATACAAAATTCACCTTAATTAAATTAACAAATAATCAAATTACAATATATATAATTCAGTGTTCTTTAATAAAAAATGAAAAATTAATGTTCAATATTATCAATAACCAAGCAATATATTTAAAGTTTTTAATCATAAATTAGTCTTTTTTATATATATAAAATTTAATTTCAAATTCATCTTTTTCGTAAAAATTGAATGAAAAAAAAAAAGAAAGACAAAAAAATATAAGAAATTTATAATTGCAATTTATTTTTTTCCGTAGAAAATGGATAGAAACAATAAAAGAGAGCTAAGAGGAAAATAGAAACAAATATAATTGGTAGAAGGTTCGTAGAAGGAACAAGAAAAGAAAAATATTAAAAAAATTATTTGTTGAAATTAACCTAGAATTTTGGGGTGAATGAGACACGAATTTTGAGATTACATTTTTGTACATTTTGCTTAAAAGTCAATCACTTGGAGATTTTTATAAAAATCATTGATAGACAAGTATTTATAGAGACTTTTAAAAAGTTTTAATTGAATACATTCTGACTTTTTAGAAATCTATTAAAGTCTCTATTGCATAAAATAAATAATTTTAGAGAGTCTTAAAAATCTACATCTAATACTTCTAAACTTTTTAAATCACAATTGAATACACACCTTAAAATTAACATTACACTATGAATATCACATATACACCTGTAATTGCAACTCTGTTAGAAGGAATTACACTTTTCACAGTATAATATCAGGAATATATGCCTGCTTCACTGCTTTGCCCCTGTTCGACAACCGTTGAATAGAAAAAAAATCATGTTTTAAATAATGACGTGTGGTTAAAAAGTTAGTAATGCTATTAGCACTCTGGTGTTAAAACGTAAGTCTAAGTGACACTAATGTGACATTAAGTGAGGTACAATTAAATGACTCGTTTCATTGCACCTCTCATCAAGCTTCTCACATCACACTATCTAAACTAGTGTTATAGCACCACGGTGTTAGACAATATTATTCTTAAAAAGTGCGAAAAAAAATTTAGATTTACGTACAAAATATTTTATTGTGTTAATATGTGGTTGAAAATGAGAGTGTAGAAAAAAAAAATATTGATTTCATTTTCCCATTTAAAATGCAGATTTTCAAAATAAGAGGTGTACATGTAAGAGAACTTTTAATTCATTTACCTTGGCGGGAGGAACTGTAGGTAAAAAACCAGTAAACACTATGATCATCACATGGAAGGACACCATATCTGAAACCCTTTCCAAAGAATTGGAAGAACTTTGGCTCAAAACCATGGGCAGCTTCAAAATCTAAGAAACCTCTAATGGCTGATCGCCCCACAAAAGCTGGCTTACTGAAACCTAGAAATTTCGCCACCTCCGAGTTCACCCCATCACACCCAATCAAAACCTTGTATATAATATTCAGGAAAGCAAGATCTAACTAGAGTTAATTAGTTCATTCAAAACTCGAAGTCCAATTCTGAGAAATTTATATCCCAATCCAAATTAATTACCTTAGTTTTGATGACAGTTCCATCTGAAAGATGAATAGACTTAAAGAAACAAGCATCCTGAATATGAACCACCTTGGAGGAATATCTAATGGTACCTCTAGGAAGTTCATTTTCCAGAATTTCCAGAAGCACCTTCCTGTTTACGCACCTGACATCATGATCCCTGCATGTAGACAACAATTTTTGAAGTAAACGTACCTATTTGAATGTTAGCAACTATGTCACAACCAATGGAAAGCTTGGTAGGTTCGGAACTTGCGTGAAATATTAGTAAACCTTTGTCCATCGAAAACTTACTTGGAAGATATTTCTGAAGTTGAAAGCCCAGAAACCACGGATGTAGTCAAAATTCTGTAGAATTCATCAAATAATATATACTTCAATCAGATCAGAAAGATAACATTCAAATAGATGACAAGAAGTATATATATGTAATTACCCACTAAGTTGGTTGTGCTTTTGACGAAGGATGTCCCCAATGCCGATAGCATCCAGTGCTTTCCATGCATTAGTCCACATTGTAAAAGCAAATCCTGTAGTTCGCAATCCATCTGATGATTCCAACACCAAACTCCGGAGTCCCAATCTACAAAACAAAGTATAACCTATCTGGCGAACCACTTCATCCCAAAAACAAAAAGGACTTTTAATATCATCCTCGTTCACAACAAGACTTGAACTCAAAACATCTATCTACTTAGATTATTTATATGAATTTACTCGTCAACGCTGATCCGTACAGGAGACTATTAACATTTCTACAAATGGGTGCCTGTCCTAAACCAATTGTGCAAAGTCCAATT
>CAIGRM010073429.1:0-34542 GCA_903798335.1 Fraxinus albicans | reverse complement strand
CCGATTGATTTGACTTTCTTTTCTTTAACCAAACTCGAGGATGATTTTTTTTTTTTTTCAATTGGGAGAGATTGTAGTTCATAATCATGATTAGTAGTTTCTTACTACAATTGTGATTATCTTTTCTAGTTTCATTTTTTAGTTCTAATATGTTTTATCATTTTATTTTTATTTCTTGTTTAGAATATGATTTCTTTTCGTTATTGATTATAATAGGATTTCTAATTAGATTAAGATTAAATTAATTTCCTTATTTTAGTTTCCTATTATTAGTAGAAGCAGGAAATAATTTTATCTATAAATATAGAAATATTGTATACTTTTTTGATAACATCAATTATTATTCAATAACAGTCAAGCAAGTTATTCCAATATTGTTCTTAATTACTACATAATTCTTATTACAAGAATTTTTTAAACGCTTCCGCACCAATCTGCCATTTGTCTGTTCTTAGAAGGTTAGGGTTAGGGGACTGGTGGATAACTTCTGTCTATGACCACTGTTGCATAGGTAGAGATCTTTAGATGAATTATTAGGTTTGTGTTGTCTGAAATTTTTCGTTAAGCTAGACTATATTTGCATTTTATAACTTTCATTTGTGTCATGAGTTTCTTGAAACTTTCACCTTTCACTTTTTTATGAAACAGGATTTGGTGGTTATGTTGCAAGTGCTTTCCTCTTTCCCCTTCTTTTACTCCTAATCATTAGGATAGGGCGTTTGAGGGCTCTTCTCTATGTTTATGTTATCATTCTTTTTATAAATCATCAGATCCAGACTTCCTTCAAAGACATAGGCATTCACTTGGAGTCTTGTCCCCAACAAGAAAACACTAATGATGGAACACCCAAGTAAACACTTCCTGCCCTGTTAATGTGCAAAATCAACAACTTGTCTAATTTCAAGCCGTTGAAGACAAATAAGAATCTTTACAATGTTTCCATTGAAAAATTAACATGGTTTATTGTCTTAAAATTAGGGTCAAGGCCAATAAATGAGATTCCTGCTCCACATGCCACATTGAATGTTTTAAAGATATTTTTGTTGGATTCAAGAATAATCATGCACAACATAATTGAGTGATAAAAAAGGATCAATGGCGCCAACTCCAAATTTATTTAAGATAAGGTTTAGTTTTTTTTTTTTTTTTAAAGCTGGGACTTTGGGCCTACTGAAGTTTCAATACATCCTTTTTCACTTTCCTGACTGATGCAAGTCCTGACTTCAACCAAAATATGATTATCACACTTTTGACAAGCAGTAATTAGGAATATTACCTTTTAATATAGTGTTTTGAAAGATCTACTTATTTCCATTCTGTATTTGTGCTACATTTTTTCTTACATGGCCTGGAATTTTATTTGGTTTGTACGCACACTTGACGTAGAGTTATTAACTTTAACTTACATATAACTTTGTTTGTGTTTAGCAATCTACCAAGTGTATTATTCTGTCATGAGCCATATCAATGTTATTATGTTAAACTAATCTTCTATCTTTTTCTTTATTTGATTTTTCACTAATTTATTTTTTACGTACTTATTCCTTTTTCCAGGATGAGTATTGCAGAAAGATCGGGGATCAAAATCTTTCTGAATTCTTGCAATTACTTTTCATGAAGTGCTCGTTTAATATATTTAGCTTTGACCATGTCCGTTGTATTTTAGATTGTCTTTCTAGTGACAGATTCGGGAATAAGCATTTGAGGAATTATTCTGTGCAACTTCTTTTGGTAAGAAATCTTACTCTGTTGAGAAACCAAAATGAACAATTATACAGTACATCTTTTTCTCCATCTTAGTGCATTTCCTGTCTATTGGTTGAATGTTATTTTATGTGTAATAAATATCTACTGATAGAATTATTCTTTTATATTTCCTAGACTATAATCAGTGCGTTCCCCTCACTTCTGAGAGGTTCAGAGAAGCAGTTTCAGCTTTTGTTAATTGAAGAGATCATCCCATTTAACGAACAGCTAATTGAAATGCTGGCTAGAGAAGGCTCTCAAATTTCAATCAAACTCAGGTGTTCTTTAAGTGAATTGTATATTATTTATAGATGTTTATGCAGTTTTCTGAGTGTGATTTGCAAGCTAAAGTTTTTAGCTTTTGTGAACTGTTAAAATCCGTGAAATAGACTGAGAATGTTCTTTCTAGGGAAACACTTCATGTCTCAGTATGATCGCTGGCATGGCATTTAATTATTATTGCAAGTACTTTTTCGGGATAAATCAAAAGTACGTTGCTATCAAGATGAACATTGGACTCAAGATGTAAGGGGTATTTTGTAGCTTAGTGGAGTATGTAGGCTCAAAGGAAGAACGTCGATGTGCAACTAAGAGGTTGCATGACTTATCTTAAAAACTATACTCACAAGCTATTTTACTTTTTCTTATACAAGTAATACTTTTATGCTTAAAAGATGCGCATATGGGTAAATCTTTCTTGTAAGCACTTGCACATTCGATAAATCAATACTTATAACTAGACAGAAACTTGAATGAGTTCAACTGACTTAAAATTTTGAATTTTAAGATTTTTAATTAATTCAACAATTTGTTATTTTTAAATTCTTATTATTTTAATAATAAATTTGAAAAGAAATTATATTTGAAGCTGTGGAGATGGAAGACTGGCCGGTCAGGCACAACGTGAGGCTGACTAATTAATTTTCCAATATTCTAAATGTTCAAAATTAGTTTTGTATATTAATTGAAATTGTCAAATTATTAAGAGTATTAGGCCCTGTATGAAAGTGATTATTTGAAAATCACTTTTCCTACACACTCATTTTTAACAACACATTCTTTAAAAAAAAATCATTTTTCACAGTCCCCATAACTTTTCCTTACTTTTTAACCACTTCAAAAAAAGTACTTTCCAAACAATCACTTCCATGCAAGCACTAAGTAAGTTTGGACCTACTATTCAGCTAAGAAACATTCTCTTTTTTTTTTTTTTAAGTGGGTAAAATAAACATATGGTCATTGTATATGATTATATTTGACAAGAAAATCTGTTCACACGTTCTTGCAGAACTGTGACACATGAGTTCAATTAACCATGAAACAAGAAGATGGTATATCCTTATTCTTTACACCAACCTAAGTGCAAGGTGTTTTTTGAATTTAAATTCTTTTGCAATGATATAAGTTCAACTTTGTAAACTTCCGTTTGTATAGTGCATGTATCTGTATAGTGGTCTTTCAGAATATATTGGTTTCCATTTTTTATCCTAATAAAATTCATTGGTGGCAAACGTGGTCTGCTCAGTAGTTTCACTAAGCTTGACATTGTGACATCTGATGTTGAGGCTTTATAACCACACAAGGTGCCCATAGTTCTCCTAGAAATCAAATTATGCTCCTATGCAATGCTAATCTCAAATCCAAATACCAGTCATGCCATGGGTCTTGGAACTTTTCTTGCTATTACCTGGACATGGGAAATGCTGTTGGTTCTGTGCGTGCATCAAAAAGTTTGCTTCATCAAATCTCCAAACTGTTGATGTACCGACACTTCAAATATTGATGTTTCAAACCTGTTCTTTTCTTCACTTTATGAGTTGAAATGGTTTTTAATCCGACTCTGTTTGTCTGACCTGGTAACTGAACCCATTTTACTGCAATAGACTGTTAAACCCTTTAAAATATTTTACTCCAAATCATGACCAGTTTATAGGGCACATATTCCATTTGTTCATCCTAATAATAAACACTCAACACTGGTACTTAAATAC
Source organism: Fraxinus albicans (assembly GCA_903798335.1). Taxonomy (NCBI): domain Eukaryota; kingdom Viridiplantae; phylum Streptophyta; class Magnoliopsida; order Lamiales; family Oleaceae; genus Fraxinus; species Fraxinus albicans. Next base: position 30,805 of record CAIGRM010073429.1, on the reverse strand, counting down.
TGCACAGTCCACAAAACTGTATTTCTGTGCATGTATGTGCCTGTAAGATGCACCCCTCTTATATTACGTATTATGAACTTATGATTTAGGTCTGTGCACTGGAACTCAAGTTTTAATTCACCATTGTAGAAAGCAACCGCCGAGTCTTTTAAGCTTGTATTAGAAATATAGTAGGTGATTGTGCCCTGATTTGTGTAAAGTTTTAAGTATCAGCACTGCTATTACTAATGTCACCATGCCTTTGCACATCACGGAATAACCACACCAAACATGACCTTATATTTCTGATTAACAATTAAATATTAAATTTTCATGATTACTTTTCGTCTTTACAGATAAGTTGGTTTTACAGTTAGAAGTCATCGAAACAGACATCTTGTAACATTTTGTACACAAGCGAATCAAGCTTCAACCTCCATTCTCTCCTCCCTAAGCTTACACAAATATATCAATTTCCTGAAAATAGTTTATCATTAATTCCATGAATTATACACATCGAATTCATGTCATGCACCTTGCTTACAATTGCTCTTTTTGAGTTACAAGTGATAGTAATGTTATAAGCTTTTGTGTATGTAGTGATATATACTCTTCCCTTGAGAAGGTATGCTTGGAGGGAACTCGTGCTCAGTCTAAACTCGCTGTTTCTGCAATTGCTGCATTAATTGGTACATCCGAGCAGTTGATTATCTCGAAGCTGTTCAAGGTCTAGCTTTCTATCCTTGCTTACCTTAATGTTAATAAAGTTTTGCCACATTTAAGTACTATCATATGCCTATATCTGTCAATGTGCGTTTATACTTCTCCACTATTCACTAAGATTCAGCTATGGTCTTATAGCATGCACTCAAACATGAATGTCAATGCTTTTATAGGAGTAATATTTTATAAGTTTATATTTCTGTTGTTTCTCTACTCCCACGTAACTGAATAAGTTTTACTTTTTTATGTTATGTTTTCATTCACCTACATTTTCCTTTCTGTATTTTTGGGTGCACAGTTTCTTCTTTGCTTAGATGACCATTAACATTGTTTTACTAGGGTTGAATGGTAGAGTCTTTGTGCCTATTTGTCCTTTTACTTGTCAGGGTGCTTGTATGTTTAGGCATTTTTGCTTTTAAATGACAACTGAAATAATGGCATCAATGCACAATAAGTTGTGGTATTAGTGCATGCTGATAATCATGGGGTAAAGTAAAATAGCTTTTTACCTATAAATATTTTGTGCATGGATTGACTGGTGGCTATTAAGCTTATTCACTACTAGTCTGCTTGAACCATGTATTCTTTGTTATGCAAGCACTTTTGGTGTTTGTTAAAACTCAAATTTTTGTCTTTGTTTTTATTGTTGGATCAGAGGCTTGTGGATTCTCTACACAGCGGACAGAATATTCCCACTGTATTGCAGTCTATAGGCTGTATGGCGCAACATTCTGTTTTAACATATGATGCCCAAGAAAAAGAGATCACAAAATATATTGTGGAGGAAATATTTCAAGGAAAAGATGTAAGTTTCTATTTTTCTATATTTTTCCTTTGCATATTCACTGGAACTTATGTACGGTACTGTCATATATTGACTCGTGTTCTATTCTTTTCATTTTCCATGTTTTCTTAGAACCACGTGCGAGAGTGCTGTGATTTATTTGATGAGACTTCAAAGTGCTGCAGTTTTTGCAAGTTAAAGGCAAGCATTTTTCCGATTTCAAAGTTCATTATAACATTTGGAGGATTTTTTCAATAATTTGTTCCTTTTACATTGGAGCAATCTTTCCTGCTCAATCCACCTCCTGTCCTTAAAGATGCAAAATAGACAAATATCGAACTTTTGTATGCGATGTTAACGGATAGTTGACTATAGAAGCATTGTGCTGGAAATGTTTTACATAGAGCTTAATAAGGTGCAGAACAGTCTGTAATGTAGAGAACACCTAGACAGGTCAGTTCCTGGTATACAACATGGATAATTATTAACTAAAAACATGGATTGGAGGCTTTTGCTTTATTAAGCCCTTGTTTGGTCTCCATTTTCTAAAACTCATTTTCCTCAAACTCATCGTCAACCACACGTTCTCCCAGTAAAATAATTTGCACATGGACCATAACTTCTCCCTATTCTAAAAAAAAAATCAGTTTTCACAAATCTATTCTCAAAAAATCTCCCAACATGGGCTAAATTGTTAGATTATCTTTGTGTCCCAAATCAAACTTGTGGTTGGACTTGATTTAGGAGGGGTGGGGTGGGGGTGTGGTGGAGCTTATTTTGGAATTTTAGAAGAATTTATTCTATGCCAAAAACGCATGATTCATTAAGTGAAAGACGCTAACCAAATAATTAGAGATGTTGCCAGCAAATAAGATTGATATAAATTAAGAGTGAGGATGCTGTCAAATCTATTTGTCAAAAAGCTTGGTAGGAGGAAGCGTCCCTTTAGATAATTATTCATTTTTTCTCCCTTTTTATTGGTACATTTCATTCTATATGTGAAGGTTAATGTGTAAGGCCAATATATATATCTTTACGACGGACCATCAAGTTGGTAATTTGATGTCATATCATTCACAAGTCACACAATCCAGTAATGGTGGAATCTTTAATTCTTATCTGTAAGGTAATGAGTAATTTTTCCAATTGACATTTTAAAATGTTCTCTCCTTTGTGTTTATTTACAGTAAGAAGTAGATGGTCCTTAGGCATGGAACTTCCTAAAACATATGAGACTTGCTCAAAGGATCCAAGTTGATTGGCTCAAGGGTACTGGAATGCGGAAAAAGGGTAAATTGAGGATTAAGGGTCTTTGAGGTGTAAGACTCGACGTAAATGTAGGACGTAATTCCAAAAATTTTAACAACACAAAATTATACTCACAATACACAAACTATCTAAAATATCCCTAATAAAGCATTTCAACAAAATTAGAAGTCTAATTTGCAACTAGAAATATAAAAAGAATCAACAAAGAGCAAATAATAAATTAACAATGTATCATTCACTGCACAGGACCACTAGTTCACAGGTAGAACTGAAAGTCTGAAAAAAAGAAGAAGTTTTCTTTTACTTCAAAAGCAAGGAAATGAAAAAACAAAGAAAACACAAAGAACCTTTATTTTTGCTTCCTTGATCTCTAATTCTTTTGTTTTAGTTCTTAGGGTTGGGGTGGGTTGTGTTTAAAACAACCAAAAAACCTTAAAACACTTTGGGATATGGAAAATCAGCTTTTTAACAGCCTAGAAAGGGCAAGACTATGGGGCACACACCTGAGCTGCCCTGAGGGAGCACCTTAGTAAGTCAAAGCCTTGACAATGGGACTCAAAGTGTAATCTATAATGCTAATGAACATGTCGTATGAGGTGAACCTCAAGGCAAAAGCCTCGGGTGCTTTTGAGAACACTGGAGACATACTTTTTCTTTATTCAAAAATCACATGAAGAAAAGCTAGAAGTATAATCTTGATCTCTCCATGCATTAAGATTGCTGGAGAGTGTTTTTCTGTGAACCAATGTTGTAAGATCCATTCTTTCATCTCCATTCGCCCTCTCCATGGTGGGTCTGGCTTCATACAGAGATCCATATATATGCTTCTGGCTCGAGCTGTAGCAATAGCTTCTCGTTATGTCATTTATATATCCATCAGTTCCTGTCCTTAGCATAAAATGACATTGAAATTGCAGGCCAAATGTACAATAGCTTAATTTGTCTACATAATTCCCGTTTCTTCTGCATGTCAGTTAAAGCACGTTCACTTGGTTTTTGGTTTTTCAAATTCAGCTGCCTTAATTCTCACTCCTGCAGGTTTTTGGGCTTAAAGCACTTGTCAGGAGCTTTTTGCCACATAATCACACTCGTATTAGTCGTCCAATCAATTATCTGCTGGAAATCATTCTGGAAATGCTACAAAAGGCGAGGTTCTCTGATGTTACAGTCCCATGGTAAAGACTCTCAAAATGACTTGTGGGTTTCGCCTTGTTATGTTTTTCAGCAATAAGTAAATAACCTTTACATACAATTCAACTTCGCCTTGGTGTGTGCGGGTGTGTGGATTTTTATGCATACTATTCTGCATATCATATACATGAATGAATTTGTTCCAAAAAATAAGCTAAAGAATTACATCCTCAGGGAAGAGAGAAGTGAATTGAAAAAAAAAAAAAACCTTCAGTCCTTTTGCAGGCTGACAGGCTGTTCCACTCCCTCAACACTTTTCCTATTTCTTTCTACTACTGTAGAAAATGTGATTGATTTCCTATTATCTGTTTCTATTTTTAAGACTAATTGATTTAAAGTACAATCAATTAATGAATTGCTGCTTGCATATATTTACTATGGTGTTTGTCAAATATATTGATTTGGATTGAATGAAGAAAATTGTGAGAGTCCTCAGCTTTGAATGGAGGATCTTCTACTATCACTTCCCTAATTACAACTCTAGCAAAGATGGAAAGCGAGTAACTGTACAAATCTACCTAATAATATACAATCATGCCGTAAATATGTTGTTTAATTATGGCAAATATATATTCTAATCCTGATCCTGATTGACAGTTTTGATTAATTATATGGAACGTCTTTTGTAATATTTCTTGTATAGTTATTTCTTTCTTACTCTAAGAAGATAGGTGTACATGCTAAGCTATCGTTACCTTGTTGATGGATATACATAATTGTTCTATTCATATTATTCTGACTTCATGTATCAGAGATTAGGCAAAACTCTTGGATACAAGTTTTGTCGCAACCCATTTAATGAAATTGTTCACGTGCCAACTGCCACAGGCTTTGATTGAAAAAATGAACCCTTCCTATACTTAATAGTGAATTTATAATTTCATCTGGAATTTGATGTTATTTCTACCCTCAAATAATAAATGAATTTACTCTTTCGTTATCGACTAGTTGTTGCTTTGAGCATTTGTGCTCAAGCCTCTCAATGATGTGTTAATAAGTTCATCCTTAGTTATAGATAATATCTTTTTGGTGCACAAATGGTGAACTGCCTCATATGAAAGCTTAGTTGTGAAGAGGGCATCAAATTTATTTATTTAGCCTCCGTTTGGCTAATTTATAAATGATCAAACTTCATTTTCTAACTCACAAGATCTATCTACTTCCACCACTCATTTCTATCTTTTCATAGACTGTTCATAAATTCTTCCCTAATGAAGGCTTAAAGTTTGTCTTGAACATTCACATACATGCCAAATTCATTTTATTACCAGGGCTCGAGAAAAGTACAATTTTTTTATAGATGGATGGTGATAATTAACCTAGGACTTTTGCTTGCTATTATACGAGTTGAACTACCTCATTTGGAAGTTTAAGCTCTCAAAAAGGGACAAAAATATTTATTGAGATTTTTTCCTCCAAGTATCTTTCCAGAGCCAATTGAATAAGTACCCAAATTTATCCTTACCTTATATTTTCTTATGAGGTGGCGGTGTCTTGTATTGATTGTTGCTGTCATTTGACTTGCGGAAGCTTGTCACGCCTACCCTATCAAAGAAATTAAAAAAATGATGGCTGGCTCATATGATAATATTTTGAGATGCATTGTCGTGCTCCAGTTTCTGTTTTCATTTTTATAGATGCTTTTTTTTATTATTATTATTTCGGAGGACGGTTTTCACATTGTGTATTTATAAACTTCGAATGAAACTTGAAAAGCTTATCTCAGAAAACTTTATGGGCATATAGCCACCTCGATCTTCACGTAGCTTTGATCCTTCACCATCTATTAGGCCTTTGGCTGATTCCAAGTACACAGCATGCCTGATTCTTATGGACTTTCTTGGCTTTACTTGTAAATTGGACTTGTGTTAATCATGTCTCACTTCTGCTGTTTATTTTTATTAACGAGCCATTTTGCTCATTCTATGGAATCTCATATTAGTTATGTTTATCCTTTATAGCTTTCTTGCTCGAGTATATTGCACTTGTCGAATAAAACTTTGTGTTGAACCATTTCAAGTTTAACAGTAACCTCTTGGAGAGGGTAGTAATTTATTTATTTATATTTTTGTCTCAACATATTGAGTTGTTTTCTCTGAGTTATGTTTCTCTGTTACGGCTTATTGTGTCGGTACACTCATCTTGTCAAATACATATAATTGCATTGTGTTCATTGTGTTTTTAGTGAATACGACGAGGCTCACATCAGATTGGCTGCAGCCAAGTCCGTTCTTCGGCTTTCAAGGAAGTGGGATTTGCATATTTCGCCGCAGATTTTCCGTCTTACAGTATTTATGGCTAAGGTTGGCAAAACTTCAAAGAATGTGAAAATGGACTGCAATAACATAATAATAGGAGGCTGCAGCCTGCAGTCAGGGTGTAATTTCAAGTAGTCAAAGTTCATTTAAAAAAGAAAAAGGGCTAATGGACATCTTTGAGAACCATCCCAATCCATTTTGAGTGTGAAACACCTTGATCTAGCTTGTGGTTTCAAACTCTGAACAAGCCCAGACAGCCAATACTTTCTATACTTTTGATAACCACAATTCATCTCACAACCATCTGTTTTCTAAAACCATGGGAATGTAGTGGCTAATGATCTTTTTCTTTTTTTCCCCTGTTATCTTACACTATATTTTAGGTAGTAAACAACTGACACAGAATGCCAATTAGTTGATTTACTTCTTATTTCACTTCAACTATAATATGTTCATATAGCCATTCAGACTATTCACTTATTAATTTTTGTTTAAACTGACTTATGCCAGGATCGTTCTCCTCTATTACGTAGATCATTTATCAACAAAGTGTACAAGCTTTTGAAGGCTCGTGCTATACCCAGCAGATATGCATGTGCCTTCTCATTTGGCGCTTTGGATTCTTTAAAAGATCTGCGTGATGATGTATGTGTTCTTTCTTATTTGTGTTGTTTTGAGTTTGTTTTACACTTTACATCACATGTTTGGCTTTTCCTGACATGATCTCCATATTAGTCATTGAAATATTTGGAAGAATTTATTCGGGGATATAGTAAAGGAGCTCAAAACCATGAAACGACATCCACACAAGGAGCAACTGATTGTCCTGTATACATAATCGTGTTTTTGGTCCATGTTCTTGCTCACGATACTAGTTTCCCTGCTCCAGACTGTCAAGATGAAGATGTTTATTCTCAATTTCTCAGGTATTGCTGGTTCATTTGAAAGTGGTGATGTGGCCATCTGCTGGCAGTAATGAAATGCCATTTTTTGACAGTGATCCACATCGTTTATGATGTCCTTATTTTTCATTCGTTGTGTTGGCAGTCCACTTGTTGTCACTTTGCAGGCATTAGTAAACGATGATTTAGTTGATGGTGACATGAATGTTATCCATACTGCTACTTCGTATGTACGAGGTATTCTTCGTGCAATAAAAATGGCTGAGGATGCTGTTGATACTCAGGCGACTCCTGTAAGTATTCCATTCTTTTATAGGGATGTTTTTTTTAATACATACATGATACATGCTTGTCTACATACCTTTACACACACATTTATATATGTGTACTACAATACCTCAATTAATACCTCAATACATATTGTATTTCAGAAGCTTCGTCTGCTGGCAGAAGCTGGAATCTCTATTTTGAATAATCTGAATTGCAGTCATGGCGATGTGTCGCATACCCCTGGACTTATTCTGCTTCCCTCTTCACTCTATAAAAGTTGTCCTGGTGGAAAAAGAAAGGCAAGTTCCCGGGCTGGCATTGTATTTTGTACTGCATGTGGAATCTCTTCGTTTTGTTATTCTAATAGTCTCTTTATTTATTTATTTTTCCTTTTCAGGATTATATTTATTCATTTCCTGGCTATAAACTTGATGAAAGTTATATGAAGAATTTGGTACATAGTCTGAAAACTGGGGTCTTCTGGGTACATTTGTTGTAATTACCTTTGCTCGTTTTAGATGTATAATATATATCATTATGTATATTTAAATTTATTCACATTTATCTTCCTTTTCTTTTTACAGGCTGCTAGTGATGGCAGTAGGTGTGACAGACAATTGCATCATGTTCCTTTACTGCAAAATGGCACTAAAAACAGCAAATCAAATTTGGCATCGTGCAACACAGTAAATTTATTAATAGATAGGAATAAAGAGCAAGGTGAGAAATCAAGTACAGGACAAAAGGCGCAGAATGGAACTTCCAGTCAGGAGGTTAATACTGGAGGAAAAGAAAATCATGTTGTTTCCTCCTTTAATGGATCAGTTGGATTGCATAAAGAGTTCTCTATGGATGATGAACATGATGTAGAATCTAATGGAAATGGTGAAGTAATAATTGGAAACCATCAGCTCATATTGTCTTGTGATTCTGCGACAAATCCTCTATTGGCTCAGAAGGACGTCACTCTAAGTTCTTCCAGAGAAAAAGAAACAATTACTGGAAGTAGCATTGTTAGTGCTGATACGTCAACATTCTCAAGAGCTGCCAACCACATTGAGCACTGCAGCTCCAAGGTGCTTTCTTTGCCTTTCTTGAACTCCAGCGCATATATTGACTTCTATTATGTATTTGCTTTCTTTTGATTGAGAGCTAACTTATAGTTCTGGATATTTAATGTTATTCTCATGGTGTAGAAGTTCTATTTTTTAATTTTCGCATCACTTTTATTAGGAGTGGTTATGCTGATTTCTCCATTTATCTGAAAGAGAGTATCGATCAACATCTTACTTTTGTAAGAACTTATGATAAAGAAGGGGAATCTGCCTGAATATCTTCTCCGAATGTGTTTGCATTGACACATGGCAACGAACCTGAATAATTCTGATTGCACTTTGGAATTTCATTCAAATATGCTATTTGTTGAGAAAGGACCCATTAAATTTCTAAATGAACATTAACACCAAATTATGGAGACCCATACGTGCCTATGTACCACATTATGCATACCTGTCCTTTCAGAATTATGTTTTTTTATGCATATGGAAGACTCTCAACCACTTTCTACTCTATTCCACAATATAACATTAAGGTAAGAATAAAAATTAATTCAGATATGTTAGCATGTTGATTATTTATCACAACATAAATATTAAATTACTTTGTTTGAGAGATAAATGATCTGTTCTACTCTTACTATTGTTTTATAGGGAGACAATTTTCTCTCCCTTGAGTAACATTTAGCACACGTAATGAGTGTAACTATTACTTTTTGTTTGATCACTAAGTCACATTTCTCCTAGTTTCCATTTTTATATGGAAGTTTCAATTATTATTGAAATATGCATTTCTTGAATGTGGGCAAATAGATTCCTAATATGGACATAACTTTACAGGATTTGGTTGATCTCCAGTCAAGGCACTGGTAAGCTCTTCTGGGTACCGTTTAAAATACTGATTAAAATTTCTTGTGTGGTGATGTGGCTTTTTGTAATGTATTTTTTCTCAATCTCCCTTTTTAACCTTTTTGATCATCTTATTTGCTTGCGTTGTTGACCTGAAATTATATGTCCATTTGTGCATTATCCCACCCTGGTGAACCCAGCAAGAAGATGAACGAGGAGAACAGGAAAGATGAACTCTTTGCGATGAACATGTCTGAGGCTCTTCATCTTTATTTTAACAGAATGTTTGTCCAGTTTTTAGGAGTGTTGTGAATAGAATGCGAGAAGAAACATGTGTATTTCAGTGCACCACTATATGATAAAATGGATTTAACAGGAAATCTGTTATTATAAAATTAAGAAAGTTATACCACTCCCACCGTTTCAAAATTGAATAGAAAAGAGGTCGATAAATAAAGAAAGATGCTGTTAAATTCTTTTTCTAAATACTTCTGTGTCTATGCCTTTAACAAATAGCTGATCTCTCATCTCTTGTAGTGCACAGCCGTGTCCTCATTGTTTAATAGATACCTGGTAAGACAGGGATTCTTATTATTTGCTTTACTAGGATACAATTCAGGAACCTGCCCTCTTACAAGCTATCATGCCTTCTTCAGGAGTAATAAATCCAGGAATTAAATGGAATTCATTTTTTTTCTCTCGTTTGAATAGAATCGTGTTGTTTTATATCGTGATGATCTGCAGTGGCATTACTTTTTATAGATTTGTCGGGATATCCTTGTTTAATTGAAATGGACACTTTGGATTTTGGGGTAGCCTAAAAACTTATACTGACATATTTATATTGGAACCGAAAAAAGTGAAAGATAACTAAATAAATCTTAGTTTTAAACTTAACTATTTAACTCAACTTGTTCTGTTTCCATAAATCCTCTTCCCATTGGGCCATATCATCAATCTGATGCTCAAGTAAAATCTATCTAACATGGACTGCTGCAGTGATCATGGTGACGACTCTTCTCTTAGTGGTCAAAGGGAAATTAGTGAAGCCTTGGGACCTGACACTGAACAAGATAAACTGTCAAAGAGAGACTTTTGCATTAGAAAGGTTCCTCAGGCTGGTAATGGTCTTCTCTTATGCTTATTAAGAGTCATTTTGGATCATTACACAGTTTTGCAATTATGTTGAAGTAATAAAAACATTATATAGGAGCTTTGAGCTTTTTAATTTTTTAAATGCTTTAATTCGCTTTTACCTTATATGTTGCACATTTTCTTTTACTTAGTTTGTGCTTCGCATTTTCTGTTCGTAAAAGAAACTGTATGGGCTTTTCAAACAATCTCTAGAACCAGCACCTACATATAATACGTGTATGAACTGGATAATTGATAATTCTTTAGATATGGGAATTATGTATATTAGTGGTCAAGGTCGTATGATATATCAGTATTGGGTTCACCAGTTATCAGGATAATACAATTTAGGCCTTTTCTGGTGTGGTTATTAGAAGCTTTCTGCTACAGACTTTAATTTAGGAAGAATCTAGTAAATGGAGCCAGTTTGCACACGAGCACATTTTGAAGTGTAACATTTTTCCACTGTCCCTAGGATTTTGAATAATTTACTAGTGCATGTATAGTGTAGGTTATCATTTTGTTTGACTTCTGATCTTTGTCTACAGTGAAAATGAAGAAGGGATGGAAAGCTGCTATTGATACGTCAGCATCGGAAGTCATCGATACAAATAATGATGCTGTAAGATTTTCTCTGCAGTTCTTTCTGATTTCTTTCTTGTGAGAAACGTGTATTGGTCCAAATCGAATTGTGTTGGAGATAATATATAATATACATGTGACCCTATCTAAGATCTTAAGCATTTAGATCAAGTGATTTAACATGGTATCAGAGATAGCAAAGATCTTGAGTTCAAGTCTCACCATCACCCATTTAATAAAATTGTCCACGTGTTATGCTTTGATGGGAGAAAATGAATTTCACATACATGTAAGGGTGCAGGTTGAAGATAATATACCTATCTATTAACTTAAGCTTTTAGATGAAATCGTTCAACAAATTTCTAAATGAGGAAGCTCAGTATCATTGAATTCTTCTTTTGAGAAAATTTTTGGGATATATTTGATGGATTTAGGAAGATTATGTTGATTATAAACAGAATTGGATAGAGAACGAGAACAAACATTAGCATAAATGTTGTGGACAATCTGAAAATTTAGTGCTAAGTGGTGATATGAAACTTGATGGAAAACTTTTTAACATAGTTATTTTAGCAGCTGGGCACCAAAACCATTGTGGCATCTTCTGTAGGAGGATTGGACTCGACAATATTAAGGAAAAAATAAAAGCTAAAATCTTTTCCATATCTAATACTTTTCAATAGTGTGTACCAAACGTGTAAATGTCAGGCTTCCTAGGTTCTTCATGTCTTAACATTGGGGTATTAAATATGACAAGAAATACGGAAAATGGTCAAGTTTTTGTTTCAAGCAAAGTCCGTTGAATGATTTTTGTCTCCATGGGCAATCAAAATTAATTAAAACACATTAAGCTGTGTGATGCTGGCTTCTTGTTTGTCTAATTTTTGTGATGCCCTGTTGTTTCATTGCTGTCAGTTACACAGTGCATTCTTTATTTACTTGCTGTTTCATATTACTCATTCCAGATAGCCAGAAGGACTCGAAGGCGAAAAGTTTGACACATGGGTAGTGTAACATAATCAAAGGTTGACTTTCCTGGACAAGGGCAGTGGGCGTGTAGACCTTGTCATTCAGCTGAGATCAACAGGTTTAAAGGTGTTTAATTTGATTTATGGCAACAAAGAGGCTTAAAGTTATAGCTGAGATTATTTATATGTCCTTTTTGTTGCCATTAATTTGATGGTTTAATACAAATATCTTGTGCATAGACCTCTTGAATCTTACATAACTATACTTCTCAACATGCTTTTTTTTTTTTTACCATGAGACTTGTTTTTTGAACAAGTTACTTTCAGTAATTTCTACTTAGAGGAACGCATATATAATTGATTTACAGTTACTAATTAGTAGTATGTAGATACTAAATCTCGATTTACAGTGTAAAGTTGACAGATGAGATACTCTTCTTACCATTCTACATAAATATATACACCACATATATGCTAAATCACTCACAATTTCAGTTAAAGTAAAAAAGTTAACTTGTTTTTAATTTTAAAAGCTTATGAGTTTTTATTTTTTAAAACTTATTTACTTACAAAAGTTTCCTCATAATTATTTTTTACTTAATAATTAAATTCAGATAATAGTTTCCTTATTATTCATAGAGTAATCTCATTTGTACACTTTTTTATACATTAATTTTGACACTCCTCTCACAAAAATATGGGGCCCGTGATTTTTTAAATTGCAGGCCCCCCCCCCCACCTTTGTGAAAGGAATGTCATGCATGATGTACATCAAAAAGTGTACATCAAGCACGACTCTTATTCATATGACAACATGACATGGTGAATAAATGTGTAACACCTCAAATTTAAATACCCTAGATTTAAAAATATTATTATTTAGTTTTATGATTTTTATTTATGAAAAGAAATTATAGAATATTTTTGTATTAAATAAATATATATGATAATTAAATAAAATGCTAGCTTTATTACAAAATGAAATCAATATTTAAATGTGTTATTGCTAAAATTGTCTTACAACAAGTGGCCTCAAATCGTTTTGCATTCATCATGTGAAAATTGAAGAGGATTATATAGAACCATAGTTATTAAAATTGGATTGGATCTGGAATTGTCGAATCACATAGTAGTCCGATGAAGTCAAATAAGCAAAGGAACAAATCAAGAATCGATTAAACAACTCAATAACTGTTTGATTAGGACATGTTTAAAAGGAAATCGAAATTGGTTCAATGTGTGAACCTGATGGTTACCAAAGTCCAATGTAAAATTTTATATTCAATTTGCAATGGCAGTGGTTCAAGCTGGACTTCTAGCACGAAATTTCACTTCCTAGATCATTTATGGAAATTGATGAACTTTTGTAATAAAATGACAAGCAAAATGTATATATTTAGAGTTAACAAAATAATTCTCTTTTCATTTCAAATATATTTTATTAATTAAAATTTCAATTGGTGTGATCCCCCGGTTGAACCACTGACTCGCTATTTGATGACTTTTTTCTGGATTAACTACCAAGTGAAGTCTTGAATCTCTTAAATGACTCATATAATTTCGTTTGGCTCTATTATCACCATGAGGTCACATTGCCTAATGGGCTGCAATAATTGGAACAATTATTTTGCTTACCGTTTTTACGTCTCACATCGCTGCAATCGCAACGCACAGGAGTGCAATTGCAGTTTTGAACTTTTAGCCCCTTTTTTTCATTTTGGTCCCCAAATTTCTTCCTTCACTCAGTTCGAATCATTTCTATGTTCTATTTTGGTCCTTCATCTTAAATTGTTCGTAATTTAGTCCTTCATATTCCACAATCATTAATAATTGACCCGGCACAAGTTTTGAAAGTTTGCAATTTAATCCTCAAAATTTACAATTAATGGATTTAATCCTGAAACTTGTGATTCTCCTCCAATTGCTTCCTTAATTCTTCATATTGAATAATTGCAAACCGTTTGATCATCAACAACTCCCAATCAACTCCAAATAAGCTCCAAGTGTAACCAAATTGAGATTGTACCAACAATTAACATATTTTAACCTAAATTTGGTAGATACCTACTTAATTTAGCAATAAATAAGGTAGCATACAATCCCAAATACATGCAAGATATGCCCTTGTCATTTATCCATTGCTCCTTTAACATGTTAAAAAAGTATCTAAGTTACAAACCAAATATTTCAAAATAAAAATTAAAATGAAGAAAGAATAAATATCTCTTCGTTCGTGATATGCGATTGAAACACCGTCGGTGATTGATGATGACATTACTACTGATAATTGCCGATGGATGTTCATCAGCAGCAATTATTGATGAATTGTTGATAGTAATTACTGTAATTACGCTCGATACAAAATTTAGAAGAGTGGTCATCTTTCATTCAATTACAAATCACACATAATGAAAAATATTAAAAGCTATTGCATATTAATTCGTCGAATATAAAACTATTACCTAACAAAAATATAACATCTAAATAATTTATTTATTTGTGCCTTTTTCTCCTAAGTATTGTGTATTTTATTTAACTTGACATTTTTTAAAAAAAGTTAATGCATACACACACACACACACACATATATATATAATATATATTAGTACCAAATGAAAACTGATTGATTCCCATAATGTTTGAACTTTGAATCTCGGATTTTACTTATATTAATACCAAATGATAAATTTTGCTTTTAATTCTCCTCGTGTGCATTTATTCTTTACAGTGATTTTTTATTGTCTATTTTTCTGGTGGATCCCAAAATAAGCAAATTTGTTGTAGTATAAATTTCGAACAAAAACATAACCAAGTTACATCCTAATTCATCGACATTGCCTGATCTTCCACTGATTTCTTCATTCGACATAAATTTTGAGGATTCGAAGCGAAGAATGCTCTTTGTATTAAGTTTATTCCAGTTCGTCTGTTCCTTACCTTCAACTATGCTATTTAAAGCTTATGGCTCCAGCTCCCATCTTCTTTTCGAATTCACAATTTTCGCAATCTAAAACTTCTCAACTTCGAATTAAAATAATTAAAGCATCACTAAAATTCATTATTAATCATCCCAAAAGACATGTATATATTGAATAATCACTTCTATAAAATGTTCAATTTAAGAACATTGGAATAACAAAATATAGAAAATTAGTTAAGAAATAAATAATGTAAAGACAAAATGGTCAAAATGTCACATTTTTATAGTTAAATAAAAAAAAGGAAAAATAAGGGTCCCACAGTGCCTTTCTCGGCGAGGAAAAGAATAAACGCACAGCCAAAGAGAAAGTACATTCTACCTAAAAGCCAGCCGCTGCAGTTTTTTTTCTCACCGTCCATGGCGAAGTTGAACACCGACTCCGCTCTCTCCCGCCGCATCGCCGCCTCCTTCCTTCACTTTCTCAACTCCGGTACGCACCCATGTTCCCGTTAGTTTTATTTAGTTTGGTCGAATCCTTCCATTCGTTGATTTTTTTCTCTTTTATAATTTAGCGTAAATTATGAAATTTTATAAACTTTATTCTGGATAATTAATTCGTTTAAGTATGTTCCTGAACTTGAAGTCAACCCACAAGATTCAGTTCGTACGCAGACACACACTGAAGGCAGTGTTTGTTTTGTTTTGTTTTGTTTTTGTATGTGATGTGCAGTTGAACCTGCATCTGGAGTAGATATCGAAGCGCTCGAGGTTGCTAGGGAATGCTTGGCCGAGGTTTTTAAGGTTGATCCATCTCAAGTTGAGAGCCGGTTGAATGGTGATTCGTTAATAGATATATTTAGTTCTCGGGAAGAAACTATGCTGAATGGGAGTAATAATGTGGGAGCTTCAGATGTACCTTCTACATCAGAGGGTTCACGGTCTTCGGTTATGTCATCATCCTTTAGCTGTTCATATTAATGATGATCACCGATAAACATTTAATTTTTGTGTTAACTTTTTTTATATCTGTGATATTTACATGATCTTTTGTGGGTTTTAAATTGAACACACCAAAATAAGGCATCACTTGAAGGCATTATCAAATTGTGATTTATGTTTTTCTGCCTATATGCTGGAGCACACAGAAAAAAGAATCCATTAGTTTGTCCTGCATACAAAAATGTTTCATGAAAAAATTGAACAGTGCAGAAAACAAAACTGTTTGTTTGATGTGTCCAATGTTCTCTGTATTGTTTCTGGTGTAGTTTCAGAATTTTGTGAATTGACTTTATTTTGTTTCTTAATCAGGGTGAAGATTTGACAAGAGAAGCTCATTCACTTGGTAGGACTAAACCCCTTTCAAAGATGTTACTTTACTGGAAGTTTACATGACACCTTATGTTGATGCTTTACCTTGCGTTTATACTTTTTGTCCATACACATATTCAGAGACCAAATATTCCATTGTTACTTGTTATATGTTTCCTTGTCGTTTCATTACACGAACTGCTGTATCATTTCTTATTTAAAAACTATCTGCTCCTCCTCCTTTTTTTCCCAATAATGATAAGTTTTTGTTGCCTCATCCTAAATTTTGCTTCGTGAAAATCATTTTATTGTTGATCATTTTTAACTAGGAGCCTTTCTAGAATAATGATTTTAACAGAAAATTGGCACAAAAGTTTTTCTTATAAATATATAGGAAAATATGAAGAACAGATGAATCTCAATGGATCAAAATCATAGTACAACGGTATATAGGATAAAATGGCATTTTTTTCTTTTTAGAGACATTTTGGAGCATAGCCAAGCGAAGAGAAAATCGGGATGCCAATCTCAAAGGTTGTCCACTAGCATGGCCATATGCTCTACTTAGATTTATGGATTTGGACAAGTGATTTAGTATGTGGATCAAAACTTGTGTTATGTTTCCTTAAACCTGCTAATCGTATTGGAGTCCGTCCAGGCAGTTGAAAATGGGTTCCCAATAGATGCCCACCATGGTATAAAATACTCTACAAAGTTTGGACTAAATTTTCTTCACAAGTATGAAATCCTCTTTTATCTTGGCCAAATTTATCTGCAGAAGTTTCGTTCAAAGAGTTAAAGACAGAAAATGTGCCAAGTGTGAGCATCTACTGTTTGTTGGTGGAGGCTTGATGAGTAAAACCTGAGAGGTCTGAGTGCCAAAATATGAAAAAGAATATAAGGGAAGTGGTATGAAATGGAAAAGGGAAAAGTAGGGTTTGGCAGGTCCACTGGATCTGTATGGACCAGTAGTATTTGAACAGGTTTTCAAACCATTTTTTGATAATTTGTTTTCAATTTCGTCCAAACCGAAGTGAACCTGCCTATATATCCATTTGTGAAAGTGTGATATTTGTAGCCCCAAAATTTTTTAAGTCTTCACAAGTTTCTATAAAGGATTATCACGTGGCCTTGCTCTGAGTCATGCCTCGAAATGCTTTCCATATCGATGGCACCATTTTTAGTAGTTAATATTGTCTCTTATGTTATTTTCCATCAAGCATAGTTGGCAACAAAAAATTGGTTCTTTCTAAAACTTGATACCAAAACTTACCCATTTTTTTCCCCATACATTGGCAGGGAAAGACGAACTTTTTGGGCAATTTTTTGGTGCTCTGGAAAAGATTCATTATTTCAAAAGCATGCCTGATGGAAAAGATGATAACGCGCAGCTGGATAGAGCAACACATATATTTCACAATGCTGTGGATGTAATGTGCTATAAACTAAACTCTTGGTGCCCTACGGGGGAATATAGAAAGCTTTATGCACATGAATAACTTGTGTTAAGTAAACATATAATTACTGATCTATCACTTGCATTTTTCTCTCGTCATTTTTTTACTTAGTTATTAAAGACAAATTTCTCACCCGTTAAGCATGTGGTTAACGTTCAGGTTCACATATCAAATGGAAATCCAAACTTTCCCCAATGCATTTCAAACTATCATCTTTATGTGTATTAGATTCAGTTTCAGTGTTTTCCAATCATTATGCCATATTTTCCTAAGTTTAGCCCTTTAGTTCCAGTTAAGTTGGTAACTGGGAACTTTGTTGGGGAAGCACTGGACTGTGGTAATCTCTTAGATTGTTTTTGTGGTTTTTATTTCATAAGCAACAGCATCTAAGAGTTTAATTCAATTTACATTATGTTGTATTTACACGGGGCACGGGCACGGCACGAGCATGGCGATTTAAATTCTTAAAAAAATTAATTTTTTACTTTTTAATAAAGGACACACACATGCCATGCCATATCGAACACTTTCCTAGGAGATGTCCATTGAAGTATCCTTCGAGCGTTAGAAATATAAAGAATAAATAAGTTTAAAAATAGGACATGGCATGTGACTTAATGAACCCATGACATGGAGGGTCCAGGGAGTGTAGGTATCCAACAGGCACTAAATGTGTTTGACACGGACACGTTGCCTTTTTTGATAGGATTTTTATTTTTTTTTGATAGGACCTTAATAGAAGTGTCTGTGCACGATAGATTTGTCAATGTTCATGAGCTTTAGCTTTCACGTGATAAGTAGAAAATGTAGGCACTATGACTGTTCTTTTCCTTCAGATGCAGTCTTAAGATTAGGCCTTTCTGTTTGTTGGGAGTGGAAGAATACCCTTTTAAAACCTGCCTACCCAAGTTCACAATATAAAATGATCAATGAATACTTTTGCACTGTAATAGTTATTCGGATATCGTACACGAACATTTTCTCTTTTTGTATTTGATGTTCTCTGGTGAAGGAATAGATGTCATGTTATTATGTTGACTTTCATAGTTTATTTGATTTTTGGGCATGAATTGTTCATGTGAACTTCACTATTAAATGCATTAAAATAGTGCTTTCTGCACTATCCTTTGTTGTATACATTCAAGATCTTCACCTTAATTTCATTTGTTTCCAATAGAGTGCACATAGAATGCATACACTGGATGGTAAATTTTTCCATACGTGCAATAAAATCTTATTAATTCCATATCCCTATATTCTGTATGTTGAATTTACCTTTTATATCCCTCACATTCTGGTAAATTGGCCGTGATTGATTGGTGTCTGATGGCATTGAATCTTGTTATGCTTATTATTCATGAATAACTCTTGATGAGGGACGAACAAATGTTTTAGGAAATGCAAAAATCAGGGTGTGAGAGAGATGACCTGAAAAACTTGGCAGAGACATTAAAATCACAAGGTACTTTCTTTGGTTGTATGTGCCTATCCAAAATTCCATTTCCTTTTCCTTTTACTCTGTTTATCTCCGTATTGCCGTCTTCGTATTAGCTGACAACTCTTTCTGTTTATCTGATAGTTTTTTCATAATTATTTCCTTATGACAATGTCTTCAAATGGAGATGTTGTCATTGTTGTAAATCAATGAATTTTTGTGCCATAGAAATTGTAACGCAGCTATTTTGGCAAAATAACCTTTTGCCTCTATATATCATCCTTACTGCAACCTATCAATTTTTTTTTAAGAATTACCATGATTTATGGTGGACCTATTTGTGTTGTACTCTTTCGAAGTTTTCTTGTGTAATCTTTTGACTTTTCGTTCTTTGATTGTGTTAGTACTAATATTTTATATCTTCCCTTATCAAAGAATAGTAGAAGTATGATGATACTTAGCCCCCTATTTGGTTCTTCTGTTTCAAAGTTCTCGTCTGAATTTAAAATTTTTGGTTGTGTTAATACTGATTGTTAATTTATTTCATCTTTTCAACTTTGCAGGTAACAAGGCGATGCAATCTAAACTTTATAATGAGGCTATCGAGCTGTATACTGTTGCTATTGCGCTGTGTGAAGATAATGCTGTTTACTATTGCAACAGGTGCAACATAGTCCCACATAATTAAAATCTGATTCATGAAAACCTTGGTGTTGGTTGTGTCAGAGCTTCTATCTTGAAAACCTAGGGACTATAAGCTCTAGAACATGATACCAATCTGATATTATTAATATTATGTAGCACCACTAATTAGTTGTGACCTTGATTCACACTGACAAATATATTGGACTGGGAAGAATCGTACCACTGGACTTAAATGATGGGAATATTACGGCCAGGAATAAAGGATTAGCACTTAGACCTGTGGACTTATTGGATGCTCTCATTTGTTGTTAATCCTGAGTACTCATGATACCTGTTTCATCAATTTTTACTTGGTAACTTAACTATATAAAATGGTATACAAGAGCTTAGTTTTTTCATTCTTCTCTTTTATAGTTCAGTTTTGCCACTTCCTTTGTCCTCTTTCCATTGAGATCCATTTCTTGTATTTTCTTCTCTTCTATTTGTTTTTTCCCCCTCTTTTTCGGGTTTTTTCGTGGTGGTGCACTCACCATGGCAACTTATGATGTCCTGTTCTTTCTTTATTCTAAAGCCATTTTTAGATTTGTGTTTAGAATTCTTGTAAATTGATCATGCATAAACTTATCAGGGCTGCTGCTTACACCCAGATGCTCCAATATGCTAAAGCAGTCCATGATTGTCTCAAATCCATTGAGATCAACCCTAATTATAGCAAGGCTTACAGTCGGTTGGGATTTGCTTATTATGCTCAGGGGAAGTACAGGGATGCAATCGACGAAGGATTTATGAAAGGTTTGTTGGTGATCAATTGAAGAAACCATATTGTTTTCGAGCCAGTACAATAATGTGAAATAATGATTTTACTTAGAATAGCTGATACGCTTGTGTGCAAACTTTCCATGCCGTGCGTCATTTACGTATTGTGATGCTTGGATTCTTTTGCATTTAGTAGTCCATTTGTTCTCATATCAAATACTTAAAATAAATCATTGTTCTAGATAACAAGTGATTTTATGTGTTAAGTAATATTAGTTAATCATGGGAGCGCAGAAAGGTTGATCAATGTGATAATCTGATCTCCTTTCCTTCGTCGAATAAACACCTCTTTCCCCTTCCTATTTATTGATCATACTTTTAGTTTTTGTAAAATAACTTACGAAGAAAGTCCAAATTCTCATCTCATTCCTTCACATTTACAGTTTGTGACTATGGATGAAAATTTCATAGTAGTAGAGCATGAGAAGGTCCTGGATACAAGTCTCACCACACACAGTTATGATATTCTATGTGACATTTGTACACGAGGAGATGCGTTGAAGATATAAATATAAATTAGTAAATTAATTGTCTCCCAAACAACTTTCAAGTTTTTAGATGGGGTGGTTCAAAATACCAAGGGACATAGGAAATGGGAGATGGAGTACTTGATTTAACCATTTAAATATTAGTTAAATAACTTGTACATAGTTTCTAATGATGTGAACTGTAAATCCTTTTGAAGAACTTAGGAGGTTAATATTCATAAATGGTAAATGATATCCCTATTTTATTGTCCTAGAGGCGAGTGATGTGAATCACTAAGAGTTTATTGGTCAAATCCTGAATCTATATGATGCTATACATACTAATGTTACTGTTGCTGTACACCACCAGCTGTAGACCCTTTAGTCCACAAGACGATCTATAAGTATTGGAAGTTACACCTTCTGACTATCATTTCTCTGATAAAACTCTACAATTCAACCAAAGGGGAAGAAAGTAACATAGAAGAGGTACATAAGTAATAGAATTGAGGAAAACATTTTTCGATCTGTATAAATGTGTATTCATAAAAGAGGCTCTCAGCCTAATAAATAGATATCTTTACCTCTTTCAACAGCCCTACTATTGTCAAACTCGGGACTCCATTTGGTATGGTCCCTAAGTCTTCTCTATATGTATTAGGTAAATGAGGGAATGTTCCATATTTGGTAGAGAGGAAAAGATGAAGTGTTGGAAAATTGATATACAGGAATTTAACTATTAGGTGTCAGTTCCTTGATGTCTTCTGCCCTTACCCCTAGTTTTTTCTTCTTTTGTAATTCCTGTTCAGAGCACTTGCCTTCACCAATTGCTGCTACTCAAACAACTATATCACTCGTGATTATTATCCAAACATGGCGACTTTGTATTGCAAGACTAGTATCTATCTCAGCCTCTCTCTCTCTCTCTCTCTCTCTCTCTCTCAAGATCAACTTCTTAGTCCACCATGTAAGTTTTTGGCTCTGCACCTTTGGAGGGTTATCTACTTGACAATCGTGGCATAGATTCAATTGGAGACAAATGTTCTCCCTCGTGATGGAAGAATTTCATGATGCTTGTGTGTCAACTTGCTATGCTTGGGCACTTGGTTCCTTCATCTCCAGTCAACGTACCTTTAGTACTTAACATATATAGAGGTGAACTAGAGTAGGAGAGGATGGTTGAAAGGCTTGAAGCAGTTACTACCAAGTTATATATGAGAATTGAAATATTTGAAATTACCCCAGTTAATTGTGCGAAAAAATTGTCATTTCTGATGTGAATATTATGTTTCTGGCAGCATTGCAGTTGGATCCTAATAATGATTCTGTCAAAGAAAATATTCGGGTTAGTTAATGAATATTATTGAAAGGATCGTCTTATATAGTTGTTTTAATGTTTTGTTTGTTGTTTGAAATTCTAGGTTGCCGAACAGAAACTGAGAGAAGAGCAACAAAGGGCTGGAAGTGACCAGGTACTAATTTTCTGCAAACCCCCTTCCCTCTTCCACCAAAGGAAAAAAAGAAAGAAAGTGAGTAAAATGCTGGTCAAAAAGAGCTTTATACTACTTTATATACCAAAAATGAATACTATAGAAATTGATTGTCAATTTTAATGGTGGTATTTTAAGAATTGAACTAACCACGGTTTTCACTGCAAGAATATAGATCCCATTTCGTCTTCTAGATTCAATTGCATATTCAAACACCATAGAAGACATCAGATTTTTGTGCAGTTGGACACCTGCATTTGTCTTTCTGCAGAATTCGTAAATTTTCTTTCATTATGTTCCAAGTTATTCAGTGGACTTCAATTTTATTCACATTGGGCATTGAACTTAAATATTGTTACACTTCAATCATTCTATCCATATCCTTTAGTTTGACTAACAGGAAAGCCGATGTGGTAGTCTATTTGACGGCCTAGTCAGCAAGTTACTATACTGCAGTGTAACCTTTTCCATTTTTGATATTACTAGACTTGGATGGAGCAACCAAATTGTAATGAATTTTAACTTACTGTGATACTATTTTCATGGACAGGGCTCAAGTTCTGGGAATCCTCATGGATCCGGAGGGGGATCGAGGGGTCCTACCCCACCACCACCATTTACATCCATGCCATTTAATATTGATGGTCTTCCTGCCGATATCACAAGCATGTTTACAAATATGGCTACCAATGCATTCCAAGGATCACATTTTCAAAACGGGCCTGAACGTGAGAGTGAATCTGATGCAACCAATGAGCCGGGAATCAGAATAGGTGGTAGCATTAATGTTGGTGAAATTCCCGAGGAGATATCGGGGGCTTTAAGGTCTGTGATGGGGATGTTCTCAGGAGCAGCTCCTGAAACGAATCCACAAGATAACATCAATGGAAGATCTGCTCCAAGATGAGGTATCTGTTTTCGACTGAAGAAATTGTGTAATCTTCATCTTGAGTTCATCATTCCCCTCAACATGGCCTGAGGACGCGGATTTTGAAGTTGCCTCAAATATATATATATATATATTCTTGTATGTATATTTACAGGGAGCAATATGGAATGGCTTTTTGGAGAGGAAATTTTACTTTGATGTATTTAAAATCCACATTTCACTTGCAGGCAGTATCTGGATTTATACAGTGTTCTTGTAGATAATCAACTATACAAGTATCCTCTCTCTAGTATTGCCCATTTCTTAATGGAATGTTGTTTAGGTCTAGCTATTAATTCTATGCAAATTCTTGTGTTGTCTGAGGCCACCATCAGATTCGCTGCTCGAGTATTTCTTGTAAAAAATTCCGACTCCAAATTTTTCTAGATTAGTCTTTTCATTTAGGATTAGTCAGTTCTATTTTAAGACTGAGACAGATAAATTATACGATTAATAGGAGTATAGATTTGTAGTCAGTTTCATTTTTCAAGTTCTATTATTGTGCTAACTTCTTGCTATAGTCGAATAATAATCATATTAGAAAAAGACATGCGAATTAAATTTTTTTTTAAAGTAAAGCTAGGTTAAATGATCCAAAAACACTGTTCTTTTCAAGTATTATTTTTATTAAATAATTTTGGATGTCAAACAACAGTTGGAAATATATAGGGAGTGCCATTTCCCTAGAGTTTGTTGCCATAGTCAAGACTCGAGTCTTAACCTCTGTGAACATGTATCATCACAGGATGCTCTAGGAATGGCTAGTTGGAGTGGCAAATTACTTATGTTTGATTCGCTTTGTTAGTGGGAAGGCTAAGCCCTCTTTATTTGGGTTCAATTGAGCCTAATTGCAAGTTGATGATTTATATTGCTACATCTTATTTTACCTTACCCTTGTCCTCGTCGTGAAATAGAGGTTATGACAATGAACCACAAAAAAAGAAAAAAAAAAGAAAGCCTAAATATATCAATATATGTACTAAGTACATTGGGAATGTGAAGTCCTAAAGTTCCAATTACATCAATATATGTAATGAGTACATTGGTAATGTGAAGTCCAAAGTTCCAATGCCAAAAAGTGGTCATAGTATAGATGTTGATATGGATGTTTATTTAATTACCCAACTAAAATTACACACACCATCTAAATTAGTGGACCATGCCTCAATATACATGCATATATACATATATTTATATATATATATATGGAAAGAGACTGATCAGCTCTCTCTCTCTCTCTCTCTCTCTCTCTCTCTCACACACACACACACACTGCTGCTTCTGAACTTGGGAGTAAAATGAATGAATATAGAGATGACAAAACATGGTGCTATATGCATCCTAAAGAGGAGGTTGTAGGGGTGTGTGCTCTATGTTTGAATCAGAGGCTTTTAGTTTTAGCTTCAAAGCAATCAAAGTTGAAAGGCAGCGACAGAATTTATAGTGGCACATACAGAAAATATTCTGTAACACTCCCAAATTTATTTGCTCTGAGTAATCTGCTCAATAGGCATGATTTTGGACAACACAAACCCCAGCCTTATTACAGTTCCTCTACCAGTCAAGAAGGTTAGATCAGAGTACATTTTCTGCTTTTTAATGGCACACACACAACATGTACATGTTGGGGAGTGGGGGTAGGGTGGGTGGGGGGTTGAATGGCCAATAGAGTATGTGCTTGCTGTGACATTTGGATTGCATGAACATAGGTAGAAAAAAATAGTTGCATGAATTATTTATGATGAAAATATTCAATATTAAATCAGGAAATTAGAATTATTATGTGGAGAAATCTAAGTTGCATAAGGAATAGAGATGTATTCTGCTATAGTACATTCTACTTACCAACCAAGCATAAGTATTAGAAACAATTAATCAAGATTAGTAGATTAAGAAATTGAACATATATATATTTTTTTGATATATGATAACATGAACACAAAATTTGGCAATAAAACCAGGTGGTTTTATTCTTATTTTTTAGTTTGATAATTGTAGTTTAATGACACAATGTATGCTACATTTTTGGAACCAATTTAAAATTAATAGGACTATCGATTCATTGGTATTGTTATGGCATTAATTTCTTCCCTAATTTTTTAATTTATCCCGTTGAGAAATTATAAAAATATGATTTTGCATATTTTTTTTGCGTAACAAGCACACTCGCGAAAAAAGAGTTTGGAATTCGACCTCCCATCCCTTGTACATTCTAAAAAGGTGAAATTTGCGAATTCATGCACCATCGAGACCAACAATTTCAAGAATTACATTAAATCATTTATCTATTATCCTACGCGTTCTAACTTAAAAAGTGTTGGCATTGTAGATTCCTTCATATCAATCAAGTTTGAAGACAATGGTGTTGCTTCATGGGATAAAGATCCAATCTCCAAAATGTCACTTGATCAGCAATGTGAAATGTCTTTGAACCACAACTTGAGCAAGGTAAAAATCAAGAGTGTAGTCGAACATTCGAAACCGCCTCCGACACTGAGGTGGCGAAAGCCGATTGGACATCTTTTCAAGCTCATCAGATGGAAGAAGTCCAGTAAAGGCCATGTGGGCACAAAGTTGGAAGGGACAAAGGTCAGAATTGGATGGTTAAGAAGTCTGACCAAAAAGAGGACCAAAGAATAAAGGTACTTTGTAAAGAAAGAGACCCTTGAGCTTTTCCTCCACCACTCAACACATTTTATCTGTTGTGGCTGCTTCTCAGCGTGAATGTAAAGCAATTGTGTTATTAATAAAACGTGTATTTGAGACGCATCTAGCTCTAAAAAGGAAGAAAGACTTGTCGAAAATAGTCAGTTGGGTTGGTCCAATTGCTGTTTTCCTATCTCTAAAGAATCTTTTCAGTGCCATGGCACTTTCATTTTAGGGGCGAGCCAAATGAACATAACTTCGATACCAAGAGTCCCTATCCCCTTGACTGTCCCACCAATTATGTCCTGACACGTCATCGTTAGTTTGAAGTGTCAATTTAATGAGACACAATGCAGTATTTAAGAAAAAAACATAAAAACCTACGTCCCATCAAGTTTGAAGACAATGTATATATACTTGACTCAAATGTTTTGTTAAAGAGTGTTTTAAAACAAGAATGAGTTGACAGTTTTTGTCTAAAAGTGAGCACTTTGAAACTCTAAACACTTTGTATAAAAAGGATAGTTTAACAACAAATTAAAAAGCCATGTATTAGGAGGCACTTCTGCAAAAGGAAAAAGACATAAGCCCATTTTTAGTTGCCCCAAGCAAGGAAACATTAAAGCACAATGGCCATATTATTCTGCAAAATCTAGTCATTTTGTTGTCTTTAGGAAGGGAAAATAAACTGCTTTTCTTTGTAGAGTAGTTGAATTATGATCAGTATAATCTGTGTTGAACCATCTCGTCTAAAAAATTAAGATATTAGAAACGAGATAAATTTATCAATTTAAACTTTGTCTAAACACCTGCCTTTGTACACATGTCGGATTCATTTTTTCATCAAAACCTGACACAAGTAGAATTTTATAAATGGATGGCGACAAGATCTGAATTGATAACTTTACCTTCTCTTCTAATACTACGTTAAACCACAAGATTTGTCTCACACAATACATGATTAATATGGAATAAGTTGTAGGGAGAGAAAATCGAATGCTTGATTGAGTATGCATGATAATAATATAATACATGCTCTCCTCCTCAAAAAATATGGAGTGTTTTTGAAGTGTCCAAAGATGATTATTCATAGAGCTTGCCCTTTATCCCCACAACTGCAGAATGGCTTGCATGTGCAACTGACCCATTGGTGTCTTAGTTTTAGTTATGTCATTATATAGTAAGAAAGAAGCCACTAGGACAATATGTCCCCTATGTTGGCTCTACCTAGCCACGAGACAACTATTATAGGACCACTAAATATGCATAAGAAAAATGATTTTGATGAAAGGTATGAGAGGATATGCGAACCATTTTTAGATGGATTTTATTGTACTTCAATTCTAAAGTAATAAGAGGCTACAACACGGTTACTTCACTTATTCTATCCAAAATTCTCTAGTTCTTTTTCTCTAATCAATTTGTGTGTAAGATAATTAAAAAAAAAAAAAATTCCTTGAGAATGTAACCAGCCCAAAAAGGTGAGGGTAGTCATAAAATTGCAGAAAAACAAACACAAATGAGTGTAAACATAGTTCGCATTAGTCCCTCGAGGTATAAACCTCGACAAATAGCACTCAAAGCGTAAATTTTGAGACGCTTTATGAAGGCCTCTCGTGAAGAGCACCCGAGGGTTAAAACAACGACGACACTATTTACCATTCTTAGAATGGATTATTCCATCCCTTCTGGTTCCTAAGATAAAAAACAAAGAAGCATCCCAAGAACACATTATATCTAATGCAGAAAAGTTGAGTAGAAAACAACAGTAAGAGATAGACAAGACAAGAGTTAGTGAATATGACTCCTCAACCCTATCATCCCCCACAAATCAAGAAAATGTGGGTGGAATAATGAAGGGCAGCACCTTTTATTACTTAATCATTTCACAACTAGATCCTTTTGCAAGCTCAAGTTAAAGTCCACATACTTTATGAAGCACATTGATTTGACCATCAATACTTGTGCAAGGTATGTTGGGCACACAGTATTCAATAGCGTTGTTTCGTCATTAAGCATTTTCCCCCCATGTACAGAAATATTCCCACAAAATTTCACCAAAAAAACTCAAAATGAGTGGACCCCCATCGTGTATTAAAAAAAATTCCGCAGGACCCCGTGTGTGTGTTTTGGTGAAATTCTGTGGCTTCTGCTTCTGTACAAGCAGCAAAGCTCCGTCATTAATCTTATTTCATTGCTTTCCAATCCTGCCTACAAAATGTACGATATTGGACATTATTGTAGAGCATAATAAATAACATTTTTGCAATTCAGTCATTAATCATAAGTTATATTTAACGTGGTCCAATCTAACATATCAATAAAGTTTAGTTAAATAGTACCTACCTAGACTTTGGACCAACTGGTAGGCCACTGAAGATGGTCTTGATTCCTTCCTTTTCCTATTTTTCCTTTGATTTCACTTCAAGCAAAAAACAGTCCACATGGTATGATTCTTCAAAATCAATCTTTTGAGTCTGGACTGCAATGTTATCTGTGGTTGATAAGAATTCAACATGATCTTTAAAGTGAGAAAATTAAAATAAATTTACAATTTATTTACGCAAGAAATACCCTCTCCACAAGAAGAGTAATGCTATGTGTACATGTCGAAAAATAGGATTTAATTAATTTGTTTATTGACAAAAATGTAATAATTTTGTTAGAACAAAAATGCATCGGTGTTTTAGGAATTATCTTTTGTAGCTTGCTTTATAAAATTTCGTTACGTCGTTCTTCTCGATTCCACCCTCAAACCTTTTGATCTTCTCTGCAGGTGTTCTTCAAGAACCAAATAATAATAATAATTATTATTATTATAAAATTCCTTTACGTCGTTCTTCTCAATTCCACCCTCAAACCTTTCGATCTTCTCTGCAGGTGTTCTTCAAGAACCAAATAATAATAATAATAATAATAATAATAATAATAATAATAATAATAATAATAATATTATTATTATTATTTATTATAATAATAATAATATTATTATTATTATTATTATTATTATTATTATTATAAAATTCCTTTACGTCGTTCTTCTCGATTCCACCCTCAAACCTTTTGATCTTCTGTGTAGGTGTTCTTCAAGAACCAAATAATAATAATACTAATAAATAATGCAAGAAGTTATATGGGTGGCCACAATAAAGAAAAAAACATTAATTGAACCTCAATATAAGTTCCAATTTATAATATCGGACATGACTTGAATATGAAATCATTCCATAATCTAAAAGGACTCTTCCTCTAATTCTACTTCAAATCAAACTCTTCCCTTTGCGTGGCACACATAGAACCCATCCAGTCCAATTTATTTTAATTATTGACCACGTTCAATTTCTTATAATCATTTTTCTTCTACCTCTCCTTCTCTCCTCGTCTCTCTCTCTACCCTCTCCATTTTCATCTACCCTTAGATCGCCGTCGCCATTGAGGAGCTCCCGTCGTCAGAGGGTCGAGCACTGGCGTCATCGCTGCTGTGCCCGCCCTCACAGTCGGCGATGTGAGCGCCAACAGGGGCATCGCCCTCGCCGCTGTTAGAGTTCGATAGGAGCACCCACCATCAGAGACACCTCCAAACGCCGGTATGAGGCCCTTTGATGTGAGAGTAACACAACAGCATCGTCGCTACTGTGCTTCACCTTCACAGTCGACGATGTGAGTGTCGGCAGCGGCATCGCCCTCGCCGCTGCTACAGTTAGGTAGGGGCTCTATGGGAACCTGCTTCTTTTGTGGTCTGTGGTGAAGTTAATTGTGGGGTTTCATCGGCCATTTTTTGAGATCGAGAGAGAAAATTTGGGGAGGGATCTGAGTTGTTTTGTGTGGTGGCGTCTGTGGTGGTGGCAGTCGACGGTGGTGCAAGTGGAGGATTTGGCGAATCTGGTTATTTTGGTTGTCTAAAAATATAATCCGTAACCTTAAAATTCGGTAATCTGTGACTAAAAATATAATTCGTGACCAACTATTTTGTTATCTGTGACATAAAAATTATATAATCTGTGACCGTGAAAAAATCTGTGACCAGTTAATTTGAAAATCTATGACTGTGTGACCTATAAATTTTGATCTGTGACCAACTAATTTTGAAATATGTAACCAACGAATTAATTGTGACCTATAAAATTTTTGAACTATAACCGGTAAAATAATCTGTGACGTATAAAAATTATTATTTGTGATTAAAAAATAATATGTGACTATCTAAATTGTGAATCTGTGTCCATATTGTATAAATTGTCGAAATCGGAGTAGTCGTCGAAATAAAGCAACGGCTGAACGGTAACTGGAATNGAACTATAACCGGTAAAATAATCTGTGACGTATAAAAATTATTATTTGTGATTAAAAAATAATATGTGACTATCTAAATTGTGAATCTGTGACCATATTGTATAAATTGTTGAAATTGGAGTAGTCGTCGGAATAAAGCTGTGGCGGAACGATCACCATAATAGTCGCCGAAATCGGAGCAGTCGCCGGAACGATAGTCGGAGAAGAGTGATGGCCGGAACGGTCGCTGGAATAGTCTCCGAAACGGTAGAGAAGGTGGGGTGAGTTAATTATATTATATTAGAATTAAATATTTAATAAATAATTAATAAAAATATTTTTAATTAATAAATAAATACCTGAGGTTTGCATTTTGAAACTTAACACCTGAAATTGAATTGTGTTAAAGATAACACTTGAATTATGAATTTTTCCCATGCAAAAATGGCGCATACTA
>CAIGRM010073426.1:0-16015 GCA_903798335.1 Fraxinus albicans | reverse complement strand
AATCATACATTATCCTTCAAATTTACTATTTTAAAATGGATTCTAACGAAAAAATGGGACTCAAATAGCCCAAAAGCAATTACTGAAAAGACGGGCAACTTTAATTTACGCCTAGTGCGCTATGTCTAACTTCCCATAAGCTAAGCGAGACTAAAGGCATCATTACATTACCCGACCCGACCAGACCCGATTAAAATGTTCTTTTCATTGATCTCTATATCACGAGCTGCTCCCCATCTGTTTCGAATTCCTCACCTATCAAATCACAACCGTTGATCTGTTTCCATCACATTGATGAGATCTTCTGCAGACGCGTACGATTGATAGAGATTTCCCACAGATATTTAACACATTTCAAAAATGAAACCCTTTAGATTGACACGTGGCATTCAGTGCACTTAAGGGGGCTGCTGAGCTATAGCGTGTGGCGTCTCGTAGACACTAACCAGGACAGGCAGACCACAAAATCCAAACTTCCCTCACATGTTCGACATCTTCTTACGTCATGCATTCGTCCTCGTTAACTTTTGGTAATTTCAAATAAACCCCAAACAAAATTGCCCAAATAATTTTCCCTCGTGATTAGATTTGGGATAATTAAGGTTGGGCTCCCTAGTATTTTAATTAGCGTATTTTTGGTCCTCCAACTTTCTAAAGTGAGGAATTGAATTCTCGACCAATTTACATATGTAAATATAGATTTTCACATGATGAAAAATGTCAATGTGGACACTACAATCGCACTTGGTTAAAAGTGGGTGGATTAAATCATGAAAGATTTAATGTGGAGACCAAAATTAACAGATTTAAGGCGATTTTTTTCACGTGAAGTTTTGATTTGACGTTGTTTGTTTTTGTCTTGTGATTTCACATGTTTAAGTAGGCTGAGGATCCAAAATTGTACTCTTGAAGGTTGGAAGTCAAAACCATACTACCTAGAAGATAAGAAAGTCCAACCCTAGTTTTCTCTTTGATTTTCTAGAAATGTTCGAGCTTTTCCTAGGTATTCCACATAGTATATGACAATTCACAAACAAAGAATGTGTTTGCCATGGTAAGGGCTAGGACTAAGTTCTTTAGTTCGTGCATTCCGCTCAATTGTTCGTGTTGATTTGTCTTCTTATAGAGTTCGATAGCAATTAGGCTCCGATGTCTATTTGAAATTTTGAAATAGCACTTGATACATTTTATTGGACAACAATCATAAAATTACAGAAGATATGCATGCCCTTAAACTTATTCGTCGATCTATTTAATCTCATTCATTTAACATGCATAGTATATGCTCTAAATAATAATATTTTGAAAAATGTGTGAAAAATTGAAAAAACAATTGCGTTTTACGTGAAAAATATTTTATTGTGAGAATTTGTGGTTAAAAATGAATTTGAAACAAAAAATTTATATAGAGAGGATCAACTAGATATTATTTCCCGTCAAACATTGACCAAAAATCTATAATAAAAAATACATAAAAATATACTTCTCTTTACTCTCTCTAATAAAGAGTAAAGATGCTCAAAGGGCACATCTCCAAGTGGTAAAATGAGAAGGTAGAAAAACTCCAACATTGATTGAGGCTGCCGCGTAAAGGGTTCGAATTTTGAAATATGGATTTGGTCATTGGATAAGTACAAGTGTACAAGCAGCCTTCCACCCTATACTCTTGGATGCATAACCTGCGATTTACCTCCTTCGCTAAAATTCAGAGTAGGGCAGATGGGGGTCGCCAACGATGCAGTTCATCTGTTAATAAAGAGTAAAGATTTTAAAAGTCAAAGTACTTTACTTTCAATTGCAATTTTTAATCTGATCATCAAATTTGGAAAACAATTATTTATTCTGTCCTTTGCCAATTTTAAGGTGGAAGTCCATTCAGGTTGTTGACTTTAATGAAACAGGAAACCTACTGATTGGACTAAATGTGTATATTTGATTATAATTATGATCAGGCATTTTGGAATATAAATAAATTGAAGCATTTTTAAATAAAATTATTTACTACACTGTTGAAAAAAAAAATATTTGGCCACTCAAGGAGGTAATAATTATCTTATGGGTATCGAAATTAAATTTAAACGATTTAACTTTTATCTTATCACTTAATGTTATATATTATATTTTATTCTTCGATAGTACTAAACACACGGCGAGTGTTCCCTTCCCTTCACTTTCTTTCAATAATTCATACTTGGCTCCAATTATTGGTAGCATCACCTTTTTCTTCGTCTCTTTACGAGTTCAAATCAAGAGAGTGGATGTTAAGATGAAGAAGGTGGACAAATTGTAATAATGTAAGTATTATATCGGAGATGAGGTAGTTTAAATAATATTAAGCCCTTATTTCATTTAATCAATTTTTTTTAAAAAATAACAAATTAAATCAATAATTAATTTTAATTACACATTTTATGGACCCATTATTTTTATTAATTTCCATCAAAATTTACTAAAATCTAATTTTTAACAAAATCATACAGGAATTAAATATATAAAAATCACGTGCTCGAGTTTTGCCATTTCTCATTATAAGATCGTATACATACCTGACTAAAAAATTACGAGTTCGAGTGTTACCATTATTCATTACGAATGTATTAGAAAATTAACTTACCTTCAAGCATTAAACTTGATGTTCGAAGGCATAGCAGTTAATTCACTTATATTAATCATTATTGATTAACTTCGTGTCCCTTGATTAAGATTCAAGAATGTTTTTAGTGGGTAATGTGCTAATTCCGAGGCGTATATAGACTTTGTATATACATAAATATTTCTTCATGCATGATCTGCTCTGCTCTGCTTTGCTGTGTTTTGCTTACTGAACCAAACAACATATTTCTGATGAGGGGTTGCGTGCATTGTGTTCTAATTCTATTTCCTATTTTGGGGGTTCAAGCGAAAAGAATCTCTCTGATCCTATTCTCTTTTTCTCTTTTCTTGCATTATAATTCTCCCTCATCTCTTCACAATTATACCAAAGGCCTAACACAAACACAACACTAGTAGGGGTTAGACTGTACAGTATAAAGACGCAAAGTAATATATAGAGAGAGAATTTGACAAGGCTGACAGCACTCTCTCTCTCACTCTCAGCGTGCCAAAAAGCAAGATCACGATCCTGGAGCTATAATAGCTCCCTGCCTGCCTTTTTTTCTTAGGTTTTATCTTTGTTTCTTGGTGGGGTTTCTTTGTTTTATATCTCTGTTTCGTTTGTGGGTGTTTTAGCTTTTATATTTAATCCCTTCATTAGCTTTGATTCTTATGTTCATTTATTGAGTTTCGTGGCTTTGGAGGAGAAAAGCTCTTTTTTTTTAATGATTTTGAAGATGAGGGCTTCCACGAATCCAAACTTCGGTTAAGCATTTCAAGGTAAATCTTTATCTTAGCTTAATCTTTGAGTTTTGTGCATTATGATGCATTTATTCTTATAAAGTGCATTTTTTGCAGCAAGAACTTTGTATTTGATTACAGATCATCCCTAAGCTACAACTTGAAAGAGAGATTGCTTTAATTCACCAAGAAAATGGAGGGTTATTCAAGAAAAGTTATGGGGTGTCCTCAGTTACTGGATTTGATTTCAAAAGAGGAGTGGCAAGTGAAAAGTGCAGAAGAAACAAGTCATGGACTTTCAGAGGAGAAAAAGCTTGAGCTACGACTTGGTCCACCTGGTGGAGATTGGACCATCGAACAAATTAATGGTCCCAAAAATGAATCTCCTCTCTCTTTTGGCTATTTTACTAACACCACTCCATGGCAACACCAAACAAAGGGTTCAATTTATCCCCTTATGGTGAAGGAATCATGTAGAACAGTAGAGTTGCAGGGTGCAGAAAAGAAGGCATTTTCACCTGCAAAAACAGCTGTGCCTAACAGCAGCGGTGCTCAGAAAAGGTACCTCAGCTTTTTCTTGAATTTTTTTTTCTTGTTTTAAGCAGAAAATACAAATATTTGAATATGCACAAGTCCCAGAATTTCCCATCCCTGCTCCATGTTTGTAGATGTAAATTAATCAGAGGATAAATTTTAGATTTTTGCATGTTTGCCACTTTGCCTGCCTCTCTGTTATGTATTTGTCCCTAGGCTACTTACCTGTGAATATTCAGTTATTATGGTAATAACTATTCATTTATTGGTGCATCTGCTTAACTTCAGTAAATGATTTATGCAGCGAAATCTCATATTTGACACTCCCTCCTGTATATATAATTTGGCTGATCCTACTAGGATCTCTAAAAATTACCCTCATCACTGAAAGCAAGATAATAATGGAAAGCAAAACGAAAAATAATTCTAATTTTACGTGCATACTTTCTCGTTATACGCTGTATTCGTTGAATCTCCATTTGATCAATTTTTATGGACAAACTCATCATGTTATTGTGTCAATTTGAGGTAACATCATCACCTGTATTGGTTGTTGATAATTTAGGAAGCCAGATTTTGATATACAGAGGGAGTGTAATTTTTAGTTGGCCAAAAGCAAACCTTTTGTATAATTAATTACTTTACACTAACTCGTTTTTCCCTTTTTTTTTTCCGTCTTTGTGGTACCACATTTGTAATAAACAAAAGAACTGCTCCTGCTCCAGTGGTGGGATGGCCTCCTATTCGTTCATTTAGGAAGAATCTTGCAAATGGCAATTCTTCTAAAGTATCCTCTGAGTCACAGATTGTGGTCCCGAACAAAGATTTCAGCAAAAAACCTATTGAAAGTTGCCCCA
Source organism: Fraxinus albicans (assembly GCA_903798335.1). NCBI lineage: Eukaryota > Viridiplantae > Streptophyta > Magnoliopsida > Lamiales > Oleaceae > Fraxinus > Fraxinus albicans. The sequence continues at coordinate 11,291 of CAIGRM010073426.1, read as the reverse complement.
AAGGTAAGTTTGTGAAGATAAACATGGATGGTGTTCCCATTGGAAGGAAAGTGGATCTTAAATTGAACGATAGCTATGACAAGCTCTCCTCTGCCGTTGATGAACTCTTCAGAGGCCTTCTTGCAGGTTATTATATGGCAGATGATTTATAATTCTGCTTTTATTGAGCGAGAGTTATATTAATATCATAAAGTTAAAACATAAGCATATCTTGTCGAGTACATGATGAATTTATGTGTAGCGCATTTAGCTTTTCTGATTAAGTGTGTTTGACTAAGCTTAAAAAAGTGCACTTTAGTAAATATACTTACGAGTAAAAATTCACCTTTATGGTAAGAGTTACTTTCGAAGAATCTAAACATAGAAGCAAGAAAAGAATAAGTTATCCACTTAAGTATCTTTCTTTTTGTAGGCTTAGTCAAACATGCTCTAAATCTAAAAACAGATGCATCTTTGTGTAAAAAAATCTGACTGGTTCACTTTGTTTTCATTTATCTGTTTAGCTCAAAGTGATTCTTCGACCAATGGTATCGAAAACGAGGAAGAGGGAGAGAAAGTGATAAGTGGTTTATTGGATGGAAGTGGGGAATATACCCTTGTTTATGAAGATAATGAAGGGGACAGGATGCTTGTTGGGGATGTCCCTTGGGAGTAAGCATCTTACCTCCTTGAATCTGATGCAATTTATTTTGTCTTGTTATTTTTAATATTCTGCCACTTGGTTATGAGGCTTTTGAGAATAGAAAGGATGGCCCTGCCCAATTTTTTATTGACTGTGATTTTATTGTTTAAAACATACTCTAGAAATTTACTATTTTCGTTAATGAATCAATTCGAAGTCACCATTCTCAGAAATGCCAAAACGTACTGGTGGTCTTGCAAAAACGTCACTTGAGATTGTATCTAATGCAGAAATATAGTGCTTATTCCAATCAAGTTCACTTGGAACTTCATGACTTGGTTTTCAATGGAATTAGACTGCTTACACCATCTTTTTTGTATATTTTGTTTGCAGCATGTTTGTATCAACAGCAGAGAGGCTGCGCGTACTGAAAAGCTCTGAAATCCCAATGCTATCCCGTGAGTTTCTATTTGTCAGTCCCCTGGATGATTTTGTAGTCGAGTGTAATGAATAGAACACAATTGTGACTAATGAAACATTGGACGATTGTTTTTAGCAGGTGGAAGTAAACCGGCAAAGCTTTCTCTTAACGGTTCAATGAAATGAGGTAGAAACAACAACATTACAGAATCTAATACAGAGGTTGCAGTGCAATATTTTGTGTTTATTTAACACTAATGGATAATAATTAATATGTTGTTTAAAAAGACAAAAAAAGGGTCACTGAACATTTGCTCAATCTCCCGGTACTTGTTATTTTCTTGAATTTTGGCCTTTGGAATGCTGTAGAAAGTAAAGATGAAGCTGCATATTTTCTTGTACATGTTTTCTACAATGAAAACTTCCGATTAATGTGGTATATTGTAAGGCTCTTATTTCTTATAATAGCAATTTCTATGAATCTCGATTTCAAGTGCTTGTATGAATTAGGCATATGTATTAATCTTATAGACTCCAACATATTTATAATCTCGACTGCCTATGTATAATCTCCCATCATGCCCAAGAATTGTAAGAATCCTCCATTATCTTCCTTCAGATCAGCCTTTTCAAGGATGTTGAGTGCCACCCAAAAATCTCCCTCTGGATTCCTCTTAACTTTATTGGGAATTCCAGTTAGCGTCACTAGAATTTCAGCTGTGCCTGTCTTTTCACCTTTAAGCCAGTATTTTTGAATTCTTCTAGCATTGAATTCTGAATCCCACAGAACAAATGTGCCATCTTTTCTCAAACTGCCCCAGAAAGATTCCTGAGAAATAGAGTGAATTTTTTGGTTATTGGATCGCATTTAGCCCCTTTTGGTTTAGCTAAAAATCAAAATTTTAGTAAATTTTTATAAAAGTTGACTAAATGTGTAGTTGATAAGTTGAAAAAAATTATGGGTTTTATGAAATGTGTGATAAAAAATGAGTTTGAGAAAAAAAAAATGCATTTTAGAGAATGGGGGGCAAACCATGGTGTAGAGTTTAATTCACCTAATAGACAATAGCAAGCACAAAGTGAGCGTTCTATTATATAAACAAAGGAATTGATCAGTGTAAAATGAAATCAAATACTCCTCTGTCAATACTCAAATGATTTGGCACCAAAATGGATGGATCGAGGCTCAGATCAAACGGAAATCACACACCGAAGTAACCTACTCAAATGGACCACAACGACCCAAAATTGGCCAAGAGAAGCTACACAAAGAAGGCAGCAAGACCGGACTGAAACAGGGTAAAAAATGTGCATGAAGCAGCAACTTGAAGAACTCAATCCAATGGTCAGGTCACCAGTACATAATCGACAAAGGATAGAGCACGGACGACAGCTCACAGAACAATAGGAGAGAGAGGCCGTAAGGTCACGAAGAGAAACAGCAAAAATGAAGTCATAGGCAGAGCCAATGTCAAAAGAAAAGGGAAGCCGCGTGTTATGTCTCAATACAAAGGAGAGACCCCATTTAAATATACCACATAATAGGTTAACTAATGGGTTGACGGGTAATGGGTCGAGCCCGTAGAGTGGTCTTGATCCTTCTTTGTAATTTAGGCTACCACGTGTGATTTTCGACTCAATACATAAAGTATTTCATTAATTGACTTATGAAAAGTCTAATGAATAATTCTGACCCGAATACTCATCATCGCCTCGAGGTTCATTTGGTATCAATATACCCAACAGACCTCCACCTTGATATGAAATATACCTGCAAAGAAAAGATAAACAAATTAGTAGTTGTACAATCTGATTTCAAAATAAATTGAACATCACGTACTTCTACCAATGTTTAAAAGTGTTGGACAATTTTTAAACTTTAGCAAGGGGAGCAGCTTAGTGTCCATCTCTAAAGGGTTGTATCGGAATGCACTTTCTCAAGTTTTATCAAACCTTGAGANCAATCTGATTTCAAAATAAATTGAACATCACGTACTTCTACCAATGTTTAAAAGTGTTGGACAATTTTTAAACTTTAGCAAGGGGAGCAGCTTAGTGTCCATCTCTAAAGGGTTGTATCGGAATGCACTTTCTCAAGTTTTATCAAACCTTGAGATACCACACTCTAATAAAATGTAGCCTAATATCTATATGTAAATAACAAACCCTAAAATAGTGATATTAGATCTTTTATACCGGCCCCATCTTTATCAAACTTCTTTTTCTTTGTCTTCGTCTTCCAAAAAATCACAAGGAGTTTAGAACTTTAGTTCGCTCATGAAATACAGGATTTTTGCATAAATGAATAGCAAATTGACTATCAAAATATACGGTCACATTGTCACTTAAAGCACCCAGTTTATTAAGTAGACCGCGAAATCATAAAGCTTCTTTAATAGCTTCAGTGACCGCTATATACTTAGATTCATTAGTAGATAAAGCAACAATATGTTGCAGTTGGGACTTTCAACTCACCGAAGAGTCACATAATATAAGCAAATAAGAGGAAGTAGACTTCATATTGTCTTTATCATCACTATAGTCAGCATTCGTGAAACCTTTAAGTTTCACACCATCACTATAAGACTTATAAATCAATGCTTCATAAAAAACACTCTTCAAGTACCTAAGCAACCACTTTAAAGTTTCCCAATGTTTGGGATCATGATTAGATATGTACATGCTTAACACACTCACAATATAAGCCAAGTCAGATCTAATGTTCGTGAGATACACAACAGATTCTATCACATTAGAGTAAGGCACATTACTCATAAAATTCTTTTCTTCTTCATTAGCAAGCGATTAGTTTTTAGATAGAAAAAATGGTTTCCAAGAGGTACAAAAGCATGCTTACAGTCAATCTTGTCAAATTTCTTAAAAATCTTAAGCAAATAAAGAGATTGATGTACATATAAGCAATAATTGTTTCTATTCTGGTTAATCTCCATACCAAGGATTTGCTTAGCATGTCCTAGGTCTTTCATATTAAATTTTATGCTTAGTTGCGTTTTAATCATGTTTATCACCTTCAGATTAGATCCAATAAATAACATGTCGTCCACATAAAGCAACTAATAGACACTCTTTGTTGGTGTTGTAGTGCAAGTAATACAAGCAATGATCAAACTTAGTTCTCTTGAAACCAATGGAAAGCACATAAGAATCAAATTTCTTATACCAAAGACGCGACGACTGTTTTAGCCCATAAAGAGATTTTTTTTAAAAATCACACATGGTCAAGTTTAGAATTATTTTCACAACCTTTAGGCTGACTCATAAAAATATTTTCATCAAGATCACCATACAAAAAAACAGTTTTACATCAAGTTCCCAGTCATAATAGGCAACAAAAACAAACATGACCCTAATCGTAGTATACTTGACAATGAAAGAAATATTTCATTATAGTCATCCCTTTAGTCTGTGTGTACCTCTTGGCTACAACCTAGCCTTATATCTCGCGGGCTCATTCTTACTAGTTTCCTTCTTAATCTTATAAACCCATTTGCAACCTACTGTGGATTCATCCTTAGGTCTTGGATCTAGGCCCCAGGTTTGATTCTTACTAGGAGAACTGATCTCTTCTTTTATGGCACCTAGCCATTCCTTACTTTGTTCACTTCTCACAACTTCCTCATTGGTGTTTGGTTTCCTATCCACTAGTTCTCGGTAATTAGCATAAGCTATGGTATAGTCAGACAATCTTTGGGGTTCCCTATATGGTTTTTCCTCTCTATCTCTAGCCAATTGATAGTCAGCTAGAGAGTCTTGGTCAATGTGATTGTCCTCTACAATCACCTTATCACTTTCTATATTTTATTGATTTTTTGTTTCTTTCCACCTCACTCGAGGTATTAGGGATGTGGACACTCACTCGCTCCACCTCAACTGGGGACTATTTCCTAATAGTTTTTTACTATTTCTCACTTTTCATGCAAGGTCTCTCAGACTCGTTAAATGTGACATCACGACTTACGATAATCCTAACCCCATTTTGGCTTCTATCCCATGACGTATATCCTTTCACTCCCTCAAAATAATGTGAGGAGACACACTTCTTAGCTATAAGTTCTAATTTTCCTTCATTTTGATGAGAGAAAGCAGCACAACAAAAAGTCCTAAGCATAGAATAATCAACACATTTACCGTACCATTTTTCGTATGGAGTATCACCATTTGAAGCATTGAAATGAGTCATATTAGTCAAATAGCATATAGTCATAAAAGCTTTACCCCAAAAGTACAATTTATTCTTTCAGCAATCCCATTTTTCTGAGAGTGTAAAGCACAATCATACATCTAATGATGCGAGATTGATTACACAAATTGTCAAATTTAGCATTACAAAATTCAAAACCATTATTAGTACGCAAGTTTTTCACCTTTTCACTTGTTTGATTCTCCACTTTAGCTTTCCAATTTTTAAAGTTCACAAAGGTTTTAGATTTATCTTTGAGCAAATATATTCAAACACATTGAGAGAAATAATCAATATTTGATAGAAAATACTTATTACCACCAAAAGTGGGATTACTCTCTGAACCCCATAAGTCAGAATGAATGTATTCTAACACTGTTTTATGTGTGCTAGATACAAATGACACATTACGATATTTACCAAGCACATAATGATCGTAAAATGGCATGTCAACACTTAATCCTTACCAAACACACCTTTATCGTTAATGAACTTAAGTCCCTTAACACTAACATGAGCTAACCTTTGTGCCATTTCTATGTGTGATCAATGTCAGTGATAGTGGAATTTAAACTACTCATGACCTCAGCATGCGTAATGTATATGCCATTTCTATTAATAGCTTTAAAGGCTCTAAGTGCTTCCTTAAGTATTTCCATAACACCCTCAACAATTGCACCAGTGAAACCTGTGCGCTTTAACTCCGCAACAGAAATCAGGTTCCTACCCATATGTGGAATATATCTATCCCCTTTCAATAATCTTATATGCAACTCCATCTCATACAACAAAGTGACAGTGATCAAACTTATGCAAATGATCAAACCACATTTTATTTGAAGTAACATGAAAAGAAGGACCGGAGCCAAGAATCCACTCTTGTATATAGGAGTTCATAGACATGTTTATTTCAGCTGGGTCGATGTTTAGGAGTATGTAAACCTCACTAGTTTCATTTATCAGACAACAACGTTTACCTCAGTGGGTTCCCCACCCCTCTAATCTCTCAGCTTGGTTTTCTTTTTATGACAATCATTAATGAAATTTCATAGTTTTCCACAACTATAACATTTTCTCCCATTTGCCTTTCTTTGTAATTTGGACCTACCTCTACCTTTCTTTGTGCGACCACCGTTTTGCCTCTCTTTACTACTAAAATAGGATCTATCTCTCATTTGGTAAATCTCTCATATTTTTCTCTCGTTTATTTTAAATTTCATCTTCCTCTCTTTAGTCTTAAGAGAATCTACAACCACATTAGGTGGAAGTGTCTCCCTCCCATATTTGATAGGATTCTTAACTTCCTTATAGATATTAGTAAAAATAAAATAAAAAGAATAATAACCTTATATTCATCAAACACTTTATCACCACAATTAGTAATATCTTACACAAGTTTATTAAAATTGTCAAGATTATCATCCAATTATGTGAAGCCCCAAATTTTGTATTCCTAAGTTGGTTAGTATAGCCTATTTAAGAAATGAGCTATGGGGGCTTGGCCCATTTAAGGTAATGAAAGCCCAAAGATTTAAAACATTAAGTTTAAATAAATTTGATTCATAGATTTAATGAATTACTGGGTTGTCACAACGGTCATTTGTATGGTATTTCACATAGACAACCTAAGTTAGAATCACCATGTAGATGCAAAATAATTTATAAAAATGTTTCGAAGTTAAAAACTCCTCATTTTGCAACATTAAGAACAAGTATACCAAGTTAATTGGATGAAATAATTGTTTTATTAGTGGACATTCATAGAGATATGTTATAAATCATATGAATAATTCATTTTCCTCTATTGTTTATCATGTGAATGCTTTATAAAATTTTCTATAAGAATTATTTTTATGGGCTTAAAACTCTTTAAATTCCTACTTAAAGATTCAATTTAACAAGATTAATAATGATATAACTTTCTCATTTAGTTTTTCACTAAAAATGAAAGGTACAAGAAGAGGAAACTCACTTTTTTTTTTTCCACGCCTCTCCTCAAATCCAAATTTTCTTTCAATTTTTCTCTCAAAAATCTCGTTCTAGTTAAGTTAAACTTAAAGGAATAGCAAGGATTTGAAGGAGAAATTCTTCTACACATTTTTTTCCTTTATATTTCAAGAAAATCAAGGTAGGTGGTACTAAATATTTACTCCCTTTGTTCATTATATGTATATATATGTATGCTTGTGACGTGTGTTAGAATTTCTGAAGCTATGAACAAAGTATGGACATAATCGGTTTCTATGATCCCAATGAATTCTTCGAAATCATGAATTTGCTAGTATTCATCTACGTAAAATTTTAAATTCTTTGTTATCACTTTGTATAAAAGTATATATGTTTATGATCAAAAGGATGCACCAAGTGATATTAGTCTTACTAAGTTTAGAGCTCACACCTTCTATGTTGACAATTTTTTCAGATTAAAGGATGGTCGAGGAAGTGGGATTCACGTGGATTGTGGAGGATCCGAAGGGAGAAATGTGCTTCATTTATGTAATTAACCACATTTGAAAAGTTTCCAGTTCTTACTAGTTAGGCAACTTATGTTTAATATCTAAAAGTTATTAGTTCATCTTTCTTTAAGGCTTCCATGTTCTTTTTCTTGATATGAATATTGACATTTTTAAATGATATAAGTATGCATATAATTAAAGTTGCTAAAGAAGTTAATATTAAACTTTAGACTAGTAAACAATAATTTTCAACTTACTCTCTGAACTTTGTTGCGTCCTTTTGAATAGAATTTTTTGACAAAACTAGTGGGGTTTGAAAGCCCATGAGTCCTCTATCTGTTGGCTTTAGAATTAATTCAATTGAAGGTCGGTAGGATAAGCTATGCCCTTTTCTGTGTGTTGTGTTTAGTGTATTCGATAATAGTTTTTTATATGTTTGAATGTCCATTTTGGAGCTTAAATGAAGTTAGAAAATTCTGAAATTTTGCTATGTCGTACTTGGATGAATTTAGAAAATAGTGTAAGAATTTCAAAGAATTATGAATCCGATAAATGGTGTAAATAAACATGATCGTTAGGTAGTGTGTTGTTGAATGTCCTAGTAAACTACAAAATGGAAGGGAGATTAAGAAAAAAAATAATTTAACCTGAATTTTTTAGATAGAAAAAAAAAACATGTTTTTGTAAAAAATTCAAATTCCAAGATTTGGATCGTTACAAATTCTTTTGAAGGATCAATTTTCAAACTGAAGAAATTTTCAAGTAAGAAAAGTTTGGTTGGAGTGGACTGAGTTGAGTAAAGTTGTTCTAATTTTTCCAAAGTTTTTCAGCAAAATCATGTTTACCAACTTTTCGCAAAACAGGTGCAGATATGTGAAAAATAATAGAAGTCCAAATTGATCTTGTAAAAGATCTGCTATAGAACGTATATGCAAGTTTATTGAATTCCTTTTTCTAATCCTTAGTCATAGAAAACAAATTTTCAATCGCTTTTGAAACCTTTTCTTGTACTAAAATTTCCTTTATCTTTTGTTGTTAAATAGAAAAATCCCATGTACCGTTAAAGATACCTAAGTCAAAATGGTGCCCAGACATTTTAACAAATAAGACACATAGCACGTAAACAACCAACAAAGAGATAACCACACAGAGAGTGTCCTAAGGGTCACAGTCATCCACTAGTCTAAATTTCCAAGATTTTCATGAGATTCGAACCTCAGTCTCAAGGGAATTGTCGAGGGATAAGGTCAAAGGTAACAGTTCTAATAACAAATAACTTAATGACAATACGAAATATCAAACAACGATCAAATAGCCACAAAGAAGATAATATCACAATTTAGGCAAATGATCATAAATTCTAGTAGCAGGCAAAGCCACAATCCTATTGGTCACCCTACACGATGACCTGCTATTGCAGTAATGTAAAGAGTTCCAGCTAATTTATCAGAACAGGCCTGTTTGTGGTCCGTAACAATGAGAGTTGCTAATTTTTATTTTAAGTATTCACGTCCTTATGCAAAATCAATAGACCAACGCGTCAATTACACCACGACACACATTCAATTTTTCGTAGATTAATCCCACCACGTAGATCGATAAAATTAGCCACTACTAAAGTCAAAATACCGCTTTAATACCAGTTTGTAGAGTTTAATTCACCTAATAGATAATAAGAAGCACAAAGTGAGCAATCTATTATATAAACAATGGAATTAATCAATGTAAAATGAAATCAAATACTCCCCTATCAATACTCCAATAATCTAGCACCAAAATGGATGAATCGATACTCAGATCAAGAGCCGTGAATCACAAAGTAGCACCATATAAATTGGACCAATGTAAACGTTTATAGAACACATCATTAGTCGAGGCGGTGGCACTACCACATGCCTTACAAGAGAGGTCAAAGAAATGGCTGCCAATATAAGAAGTATCGCCCAACAGAATAGTTCCATGCAATAGCAAATTATGCAAATGCATGACAGACTAGGTATCAAATGCCTCAAGCAAAATGCTTTCCAACAAGATGGGAAACAACATAGCCAAATGGCTTATTCTCAGAGGCAAAGGAAAGAGGCTAGCCCAATTCAAAGGAAAGTTGAGATGGATACGTCAACCAATTGCATATCTGGACAACTCAAGAAGAAGAAAATTTCCCTTTGAAATTTGTACTAGAACGTGGGCCCCAAAGGTCATCCAGTATGTTTGACAGAATTGACCCATTAATGCCTAGAAATATGCCTTAACAACTACCTACTATGCAAAGGCCATAGAGATATAGGCAGAGTCATGAGCCCCAAGAGCCCCTACGCCTAGAAATAGGCGAAAAAGAAAGGACGCTACGAATTTGAGAAACCAGACTGGCACATCATAGCCATCGGGGTACCAGGTTGAGAAGGAAGATTCAGATGTCCATGCAAATCTTTTAAATTAGATGATGATGATAAGAGTCTTCCATTCTCTTAATAGTTAAGGAACCCCCATGTTCCCAACCACTTTGTACTACCAAAATCCCTAAGTATAAAGGAAAGGGCGATCCGTCAAAACATCTTAACAACTAAAAGACTCACATGAGCTTGAAATGAACCTCGTCTGCATTAAAGTGTAAAGTCTTCCATCTTACACATATAGAGGCTATAGAAATATGGTATAGTTATATACTAGTTGAGAGTATCAAGGGGTTAGCCGGATCTCAAAAAGGCTTTCTTGAACCAAAACCTATCAAGCCTAAGGAAGGAGAATCATTGTTATTGTACTTAGCTATTTTTGTAGAGGATGTAAGCTCCGTACTTACGAGGGAAGAAGGTAGCGTACAGTTGCCTATTTATTATATAAGCAAGGCCATTTTTCCAGTAGAGACTCGCTACACTGACATGGAGAGACTTGCCCTCTCCTTGATTAATTCTTCCAGAAACTTGAGGCCATACTTTAGGGCCTACATCATACATGTATTGACCAATTTTCCACTCAAGTAGGTACTTTAGAAGTCTGATGCATCAGGGAGACTGAAATAAACTGTGGAGCTAAGTGAATTTGATATTCTTTGCAAGCCAAAAACTTCGGTATAAGGGCAAGAAATTGCAGATTTCATAATAGAATTTGCCAACACTCCAGATGTAGAGATGGTAATGGAACCTGAAGATCCACCCACATGGAACCTGTTTGTTGATGGTTCCTTCAGGAAAATAGGTACAGGGGCTAGAGTGGTGTTAGTCAGTCGAAAAGCTATAACTCAATTGTACGGTAAGATTTGGATTTAGGGTCCCCGACAATGCTGCTAAGTAATATACGTTATTAGTTGCCTCATATTAACTAGGGAAGTGAGGAAATTGGTGGTTAATAGTGATTCACAACTGTTGGTGAGTCAAGTAAATGGAAATTTTACTACGAAAGACAAAAACATGGCAGCATAGCTCAAGAAGGTCATGAACCTTCTCCCATCTTTTGAGAAATTTGAATTAGCTTAAATCCAACATACTGAGAACGTTTATGCCGATGCTTTATCAAAGTTGGCCAATAGGAAAGATTCAGAACTACTTAAAGTTAGTGCTAGTTACGCTATTGTCACTATTAATTATTTCACCAA
>CAIGRM010073393.1:0-11063 GCA_903798335.1 Fraxinus albicans | reverse complement strand
ATTGACATTCCATTTTGTTGATGTTTTGAAAATGAGATAAGATGGTTTGTAGGACTAAAATAAGAGAATAAAAAGTTCATATAAAATACTAAAGAGTGTTAGAATAAACCCAATGAAGTGCAATTAGGAAGCAAATAATACATTTGTTGAAAATAGCATCTTCATGCAGTTGACCACAATATACAACTTGATAACCTGAAACTATCTCCTCCAATGTATTTCTAGCATTAGGTTTCCGGTTGCAAAGATGGTTGCAAAGAAGGAATGGAAGTGGTAATCATTGGACTACATTCATAAAAGCACAAAGAAATGCATATAGAAAGCATTCAGCAACATCAGATAAGGTTATTATTTTGAACCCAACATGTTTCCCATTTTTATTATGATTGTTGAGTTCGTTTTTCACAAACTCTCGTTAAGAATTTGCCTTCTGGAACCAAATACCTTCCTCTCCTCCCAAATAACAATCTTTATGTAATTGTAAAGTAGATGAAAATACATTATTAATCACAAAATGAAAAGGTTTACGCTACCTAGAAATTCCTAGAGATATCATGATCATAGAGCAATAAATCATAAAATGACAAAATTCAATTCCCAACAAAAAATAAAATAAAATTATCCACACAACAATAGAGGTTCTCAAAACAAATTTAGAATAAAATGCTTAGTGCTTCCATTTTCTCCAACCAGCACATCATCCACAAAACCTATAAATATAGAAAAATTTAATCCACTTCCAAAAGAGTAAAATTCAATAGGCCACATGCAGATCCATAGTATAGCAACATGCAATTTGTTGTGCAAAACCGAATTCAGAATGAATTTTAGTTAAACGAAGGTTCAATTTTAATTTGAAATGAATGAAAAACACAAATTAAAGTTTAAGTGGTGATGGCACATTAAAGACTAAACGACTTCAAAAAGAACTTATGGAGATCTCAGGTAGATCATACCTTTTATCAAGTTTATTATTATGTTTTCCCCTTGAGGTCCAATCTTCAATGGTTCCAGGTCTGTCAACATCACCAGCTTCAATGACGAATTCCTTACTACACGGTTAGTAAGCTTCTCAGACAACTTCAACCAATCAATTTACTGCATATTAAATAAAAATAAGATTGAACATTCAATTCTTACAGATGAACCCACGCAATTGCCCATGATGTGGTGCTCTAACAGAGCTAGGAAAAGAGGGGGTTCTTAAATCACTCTTCAATAAAAATCCCACAAAAGTAAATTATTATAAAAGCTAAAAATTGAAATGAAGAGAGGATTTGAGATGAAATTGTTGCTACGGAAGCGACGCCATGGCAGAGGTGATCAAGAAAGACAGAAACACCTCCATTGATTTCAGAAATGAGGAAACAGGGAAAAAAAGAGGCGAACAAGGGAAATTAGGGTTTTAGTCGACTGCACTTGAAGATAATTGTTTCAATTACCTCAGACTTTCTGCAATTTGTTGCTACGGCAGCGATGCTCATCGAGAGAGAGAAGAGAGAACGACAGCGATCACAGTTCACGCAGAGAGAACAAAAGAAAATGAAAGGGCTCACTCGCGACTGAAAAGGCCAAAAACAAAATAAGGAGCAAAAATTGCTAACGCAGCTGCACGAATACCGATTACCTTTTCTTTCACTTCCATGCACCTCCGTTTGCTCCTGAGGAAGAAGGCTACTGCAGTAATTGAAGAAAGATTCAGAGCCCTTTGCTCTAAATCTAAGAAGAAAGACAGCTTCTTCAGTGGGAAAATGAGGAAATATGGTTGCATGTAGGGAAAAACTCTAATGTCAGAGAAAAAGGAAATTGCAGTAAAAGGAGAAGGAATGATGGACAACCACAACTTTTGGGCCTCAAAAGGAAACGGCTCGGCCATAGCAGCTCAACCAGCTCGGAGTGGCTTCTGATTGGCCAAAAGGCTTAGGAACAGTGACACCAAAGTCACTCTTTTATTTATGTAGGGATAGGGATAAACAAAACTCTATCACTCAAAGTTTGATTTATATGTTTACATATCAAGTGTTGGGGTCTCACTTGCACGTTGAGTCGCTCTGGTGCCACCACTTTGACACTGAGTAAATGGAATTTGGACTTCCTATATTTGTGAGATGTCTTTTATATTGGAAATTTACTTAATCATGTTCGGTGAAAAATAAATATAATTTCAATTCACATCAAGAATCTGCTTTATATTCAGATAGAAACTGTGATAGAAATTATACATTTGTTGAATTCTGCAAACTTCTTTACTTGTGTTGAACATGAACAATCACGATCTGCAATTCATGGCTGTCCAATTGTGCGGCATCCAATGGAAATTCACACAGGAAACGAGAATGAGAGAATTAGTTGTTGACCTATTTTTTGTAGTAGTTACGTGGACAACAAATCCTCTAAAAGACGCCAAGTGCTTCAGTCAAAGGGAGCTCCAGATTGGAACAATGGTTTCGACCAAAGGGGGCTTCGGATTGGAGGTCTTTCGGTGTGAAGAGTTTCAGGACATAGAGTTTCAAGCTTCTTCTTTGACTTCCTTATTTTGACCAATTGGGTCTTTTGTCAACTTTGTGAGCATTGACTTGTATCTCCACGTAGATTATAACGTAGCCTTCACTTATAGCCTCGATGGTGAAGCATAACAATAGTCCCTCAAGTCTATGCATGATTATTCATGTGAAGCATAGACTTCTGTTGTCAAAATTTGTGTTGGGTTTTTTTTACAATACTATAATAGTTCGTCCCCCAAATCTAAATATAAATATTTATATAATAATTAGAACTTGAAAGTAGAATTATTATGATTTGCTCGAAGTACTTATCCGAAGCTATGTACTTTGAAGTTTATGATTTTTTGGGAAAAAGTTGGGAAGCATCAGGTGAGGTCCATTTATCTGAGGCTATTTTCTCTAAAGTGACCTATTGAATCTGAGGCATTGCCGAAGCCATTCATGTTAAAGCTGAGATTGTGTGCATATGCTATTTGTTGATGCTGTAATGCATTAATTTTGAAGAGCCATGTTTTTTGAAACGTTATGAACACGAGGCATCCTTAATAATTACGCCCAAATAATTTGTTGTTTTGTACGTTTTTAAGAAAAGACAGCTGAAACGGTTCAACTTTCCATACACTTAACTGTCGCCATATTTAATGAGCAATGGAAGTCCCTGACATGATAGTGAAGTTTACTCTTCAAGAATCTTCTGCAAGGCCACTCGAGCTTAGATTTTGTGGCCAAGCAGCAATTATGTTTAACTCCCGGAGCAATCATATCTGACTTGAGGATTACAAGATCGGTAAAACTTGGTCCTCTAGTGGAAAATTGAGCTATTGTAGGTGCTAGGGATTTTCCAATGATGGTTCCTCCGAATATGATTTTAGCTCTTGGTCTCCTTTTGGAGTTCATATAACTTTTCAAGAAAATTGATTCATCGAAATCTATCAATGTTGCTAGGAGGACATGGACATCGACATCAACAGGATCTTGCTTCAAATTTATTTCTATGTTCACTAAAATCATCGTAGCAATGCCTGCTTCCTTCACTATTTGGCCCTTCTCGGCTCTCCCATTGACACCCATCTTGCACACTACCATTTTACCTCGAACGTTTACTTTTGGAAAAGACCCACATGCAAAATAGTCTTTATTGCCTCCAAATAAATAAACTAGCTCGAGCTCTTTTCCCGCGCTTCGAACTCAATTCTTGGGTATGTGGATTCTCCATATAGGAACTTCCCATTGCCTTGTTGTACTATAGCTCGAAATCTTCTGTCAATTGTGCTTGCACAATGGTAGCAATCCAAGGAGACTCAATGGCAACCAGCCACACATAAACTCGTGGCTTGTGTGCGGCCGAGTCGAGCCAAACCAAAGCTTGATCAAAATTTTGAGACTTGGCTCAAGCTTTACCTTCGAGCCAGCTCATTGCCATCTTTTTTTTTTTTATTCGTGAAATTCTAAATTCTTTTTAAGAATGTAAATTTTCTGCAATTTAAACTAATTGTAGATTAAATAAAAGTTAAAAACTTCCTCATTTTTTTCAGGCTTGGAATCAGCTATAATCAACATATGCAGAGTTAAAATTTTGCACGAGTAAAATATTTAGTGTACAAGTTTTTTTTTAAAAAAACAAATGAATTTAAAAATTTACAATTAAATCAACAAATGAATTTAAAAACTTACAATATCCTATCATTGGATCTGCTGCAACTCCTTGACTATTATACTGTCAGCTTTTCTTGAAAACGTAATTCTGCACATTTCTGGTCATTCAAACATATTAGAGCATCTAATGTGTTTTTTTTAGTTTTGATCGTTTGTCTAACAAAATCCTACTATTTAGCCTTTGATGCTACCATAGACATCGAAGGTATTTGTAAATTACGTGCAATTTTTGATACAACTGAATATTGCTTTTCATTACACCTCCACCATAATAAAAAAAACTAGATATTGGAGTAAAGAAGTTGGAGATTGGAGTTGAAAAATATAATACTACGAGTCAAAAATTATTGAAGTAAATTGATAGCAAAAACGAGATTTTAACCTTCATATTTATAGTCAAAAAAATTGAAACCAAAACCAAATTTGTTTTTCACGTTCTGCTATATGGAGCGTGCAAAAGTATTTGATCGCAAAGAGACTTTCTACTATACAAAACGTTACATCACCGTGCAACTACTTTTGCAACTGTAGCTCGAGCCGGGCAAAGGGAAAAGAAGGTATGGATGGTTTGAGAATAACAACGAGAGAGGGCTCGTAGCCCTCCTCTCTCTCTTCTGACACCTATTTGTTCCCCCATCCTCGAAGATATGCAAAACTTTTTTTTTTAATTAGCAATCACGCTGCATTATCATAAAAAATTGGCATCTTTAATGATGAATGCCACGTGGCATTCATCATTAGACTGTTTAAAAAAAATCATTTTTTTCATACAATTATCAGTTATCATAAATGCATCTATCAAATAGATGGGCATTAGTTTCTAACGAAGTAGATTCTCTAGAGCTCTCTCTCTCTCTCTCATGAATAAGATTGGACAAAACTCTTGAATCGAACTGAATCGAACATAGCGATTTTTTATAAGTTAAATACCCAAACGGGTATCTGAATCGAGAACCGACGGATTCGGTTCTGTTCTCGGTTCTAAACCCATAACCGAATAACCGAATAAGAACCAAATTTAAATATATTTTTAAATTTTTTATATTGAATTAATTAATATATTTTTTAATTTTTTCTAAACAAATTAGCAAATTAACTAATTTAATGATTAGTGTTCTAACTTTCAAGCCAAGTTCATGCCTCACTAGCCCAACCCAACCCAACCCAATCCAATTTCTAAATTCAATTTTTTGGTCCTATTATTAATTTCATTCTTAGCCTAAGATCTAGGTTTTTTTTTTAATTTTTATCATTCTCTTTCTAATTTCACACTTTCATTCAGTAAGCACTGATCACTGACCTCAAATTATTTGATAAATTGAAAACCTACATCTACATGCTTAAATCGAAACCGCCGACTGCCGAGTCTGACTTCCCCTCTCCAATGCCCATCAAAGCCGCGACCTCCAACCACGACCACAAATCGTTGACCATTAAAAATCTGTTAAAAAAATTAATTATGGTACAGAACCGAACCGAACCCCGAACGGTTCCATAATCATATTTGGACCCGACTGTTCCCTTTATTAAATATCCAAAAATTTTGGTTCAGTTCGGTCCTGAAAAGAATCAAATCGAATAGAACATTGTTTAACCATACTCATGCGCCAGCTCTGACCGAGTCATGACTCAACTCGGTTTGCCAGCTCTGGCCGGGTCATGACTCAACCAACTCATTTCACACGGTGCCCACACATACAAGCTCTGTTTCCTAAATAGAAATCTGAAGGCTACTTTCCAAAGTCAGTTTGCCTTTTTCCAATACTTGAACTAGGGTTTTAATGCCCTTAAAAATCTTATCAAATTTAGCCAATCGTTCTTTTGCTTATATTATAAAGTAATGAACTTTCTTTTGTTAGAGTCGCAATTACTGCATAATTATACTCGTCACATAACCCAATTTTTCTTGTACTTCGTTATGTATCTTTTGATCTTTTTCTGATAGCAATTCAAGACCCAGTAACTTCTTCTTTTCGTTCCTGAAATTGTTTTGTTTTTCAAGAAAAGGGTAGTTTGTTGAATTTTATGTGTTTAGCGGGAGAAGGATGAATAATTTAAGAGATTTCCTCAGCGTTTGAAAATCGAATGGTTCAATTGTGATGGAAAATTCGAACCCAGTAATACTGGAAATAAGCTCCGATGATGATTCCAGTTTCTGCGAGGTCAGACGGGGCGGCGGGTGCGGAAGCGGCGAAGACCGAGATTGGCTGTCGGGGATATTAGACGAAATGGATAGAAGTTCGGATGATTCTGATGATGTGGTTCTGGTGGATGAGGTGGTTGTCAAGCCAAAGAAAGCAAGATTAAATTCTTCAAATTCCTCTGCGAAAATTGTAAATTATAATGGCGGTGATGATGACGAGTGTGTGATTCTGGACGGTGACCCGGATAAGCTGTTGGCTGTCGAGAATAGTAAAGTAGATGATGATGATGATGATGATGATGATTTGCTTGTTGTTGGTGAAAAGGGTCAGGTATTGATTTTTCCTCTTTTTGTCTTCCTTTAAACAAAAAAAATGGGATCTTGATTTTGATATCTGAGTCTCTACTAGATCAATGTGCTTTGATTGACTAGTTTATTGCTGTATTTATTTTTAATTTTTATTTAGTTATATCATGTGATTAGGATTTATGAGTTCAGTTTTGAAGTCTGTGTGAAATTGAATATGAATGAGAATATCATGGTATTCTGCTTCAGTTTTTTGTTTACTGAATTTTTCCCTATCCGTTTGTTTTTTTTTATTTTTTTTGTGGGAAGAGGGACTGCACAAAATTGTAAGATTCCATTTTTTGTGTATGGCATTTCGATCATATTTTCCCCTGTTTCAGATTGCAGCTTTAGAAACAAGCAAATAAAGATGGATATCATGAAATCTGCTCGAGGTTTGCAGGGTGGCTGGCATATATCTTTTACCAATGCTTACGTTGTAAAGATTTTATGCACTTTTGTTCCTTGCAAGGTTTGCAGGGGGCTGGTGATTCTTGGTTTTATATGAGTAAATGAATCATATTAATGGTGCAGAAGTCTGACTTTTTTATGAAAATCATATCAATACGTGGGCAGTCAAGCATTTGTGGCTCGATTGGCATCACAATTGGGATTAATATGGAGCCATAGAATATCTTACGTGGGTGTAGATTTTCATTGATATTTTGTAGGTTTCAATTAGCTTGATTGTGTTATATTCCAGTATCAGACTTGATTTTGGATTATAAGGATATTATGTTGATTTCTATTTTCTTGATTTTATTATATTCTGGTATCAGAATTTATTTTATTTTCGACATAATTATGTTTTGGTTCACTAAAAAGAATTATACTGATATCTAGTCTACCTGAATTGTTTAGGAAGACATGCCCCATCTACCTAAGTTGTCCTTCTCTTAATTATCTTTAATTGGTGTGCCCCACTCGTGGGCGTTTATTCTAATAGCCATGCGTTTCTTCAAATCCTCATTTCCATTCTGCTTCTGCTATGTTCATTTCTGCATATGTATATCTAATTGAGGTCATTGTAAATGACAATCACTCTTCTTTCTTAAGACTTCTTTCAGACTTAGCTTGTTCTCTTGATGGTTTCCATGTGATTCAATTATCTTATTTTCTACTTTTCAATACTTTTTGTGGTTTTATTATTTGTATTTTCACCACATAAGTTACCCAAGAATCCCACTTAGTTTGCTTCAATATTTTAAAAAGATCCTTTCTGCTTGTTATTATCCAACATCGGCAGTTATTTTAGCCACATTCCTTTCCTAAAATAGGAAGAAAAAATGAAAAGAAGATATTTTGTATGACATATTTCTGCTCATCCTTTTTCCTTTCCATTTTAGGTTGCATGCAGAGACTTCCCTCACGCACGGCATCTTTGCGTAACATTTCCATTTGCTTCTACTCCCCATGATACTCACTGTGACCGGGTGATTTTCTCATTTTACCTTTTCCCTTTATATACCTTCATTTGTATATCGTGTTAAACAAACATGGTGCCATTGTAATTTCTAATTTTCTAATTTCAGTGTCATTGTTATGTTTGTGACTCACTTGCTCCATGTGTCCATTGGGGCTCTGGCATTTCCAGTATTGACCATTGTCATGCTACGGATAAAGAGGAGTTTTGGAGAACTCAACGGAAAAGCATGAAGGAAAGTGACAAAACACAACCAATTCTTAATGCAAATCTAGTTCCACCATTGTATCCAGTACAGGCCAATTCTTCGGCCCAGAATCAGGATTTTAATCGGGTCACGGTGCACCCTAGGACCCATTTTGGCATTCCAAATGTCATGAATCAAGGCAAAAGTCAACCGTCTAGACCTGCTGTTCCTAGATATAGATACCAACCACCTATGGTCCCCCAACAGTTGCGTAGTACACACGATAGGCACATTTTCTCTAAAAATAGTAGGCATGTAGGAAGCAGAGGCCCTCAGTTCATTCCTACATGTACATCGTTTAAAAAGAGTGGGCAGGCCCGGGTTGATCCGGTGAATGATAGGCGTGGCTATGGCTTATCCAAAAACAGTTATGTGTCGCAAGTTTCTAATAACCCGCCTCTACCTAGGTGGTATGCTTCTCATGGCGAAGTGCATCCTGGCGCAAGTGATTATGCAAATTATGCGCCCTCAGAACTTCAAATGTCTTCTCAAGCTTGCAGGCGCAATTTTCTGAAAGCAGTTTCCTCGCAGCCCCAAATTACTTCCCAGCCACATGTCAGAAACCATTTTCAGAATACAACTATCCGCCAGCGCCCACTGGTGTCTCAGCCTAATGGGGGCAATACCTTTCATCCCTTACCTTCTCAAACACATGCGTCCACCCCAGTTTACACGGGTAGCACTTCTGAACATCCAGTGCCCCCGATGTCCTCACAACCCAAAATGGATAGCACCTATGAAAGTTTTGTCTTTCCTCAACCTCAAGTTTATACTGCCCCTACTTCCTTGCCAAATGATGGACAAAATATTTTTCGGCAAGAAAATCAAATGCAAAGTGGTCTTGGTACAAGTTGCACAGATTTTGGCTTTGGTTGGGATCCCTCTGTAAGCGGAAGCAACCAACAGATTCCTGAAGGTAGTTTCCAACTTCAAAATCCAGTACCAGCAGATAATTTCCCATATCAAAGTGTAGCAAAAGAAGATAATACCGAGTTTCGAAGTGTACTGCCAGAAGATAACTCGTACATTCACGGAGCAGTACCAGCAGATAATTTTTCCCCCATAGATTACAATAATTCTGGATTTCCCGTAAGTACAGATCCTGACTCGTTGAGCTTTCAGCTTGATTGGATGTTTGAGAATCAGTCTGTTCCAGAGGCTTTGGAAGTTTCTGTGCCTCCTGGGTTGAATGTATACTCCCATGAACCTGGTACTATAGATGCAGGTCCTCTTTTCGATTTTTAAGTCTTATTTTGAGAATGATGAAAAATGGCTAGTAGAATTGATGATGTTTATGTGAAGAAAAAAGGATGGAAATTGATGTTTTTTCAAATAATATGTAGGTAGTCTTGTTGAGTTTTTATCTTTTTAGCATCTGGTTTGGTATATGGATGCACAGATCTCTCTCTTTATGAAGGTTTCTTGTAAGGAAACTAGTCTTTTGTATAGCCTTGTCTTTTATTTAATCCCTTGAATGCAATAACGATTCTCTCTCCTTTATTATTGATGCTACATCACTGCAGATATTACTATTACTAAGCCTAGAAAAATGATCAAAATGATTTTGAATTATGAGCTCACGATGCATTCTTTGTTCGAATCCTAGTTTCTTTCATTTGAGTGAATTCTCATAGTGGAACTTCATACTTGCTGAATTATAGGATGCATAATGTGTTATATGTATGCTACAGATGCTTCAGGAAAGTATTTCAGTTGCTGTCATGTGCTACTATTCATGCCACAGTGATTTAGTTTTTTCTTTCCTGGTTTTATTTTTATTAGTTGCTTTTATGAGGAGTTCATTTGTAAACTGCACACTAAAGCAAAATGTAGTAGTAAATGATGAAAGAACAGTAGCCTCTCTTGCATAATGTGATGATCTTTAAAATAAAAATTAATCTAAAAAGACTAATGAAGTTTCAAATTGACAGTCTTTTGTATTTTGAAAAGCGAGAAGGCTATATACTTGCATCAAAAAATGAGCCCGTTTTCTCAAAAAAACATAAAATTATACACATTATGTGTAATTTCTACAAATTTTAAAGCATATTTGCATCATATATAAATTAAAGGTATTAACAACTTGAAATAACAAATAATAGAAATGAAAAATAAAAACATATTTTCACCAAAATGGAAGAGTAATGTTATTTAGCACTCCTGATGTTAAAATACAATTAAATGATTCATTTAATTGCACAATGAGCTTATCATGCAAGGCACTTAGACTGTTGTTGTAACATAACTGGTGTTAGATAACATTATTCAAAATAAAAACTTGCGTATTTCTTTTCTCATGAGTATGGTAATCTTTTATAAATCAATTTCGAATATAATCGAAGATGAGATTTAATTTTGGTTGCCTCTTAACACAGAGATGGACTTCATGGGTCTAGTGAATTGCACGATAAATATCAAAAGAGATTCGTACACAGATGACTAAGTTCTTCAATCCACAACATGACTTAGAGTGTGTTCGATTGATGTTATTGAGGAAAGAATATATTTTAAATAGTGATATAATAGAATATATGTGATTAAAAAGTAAGGAAAAATTATTCATGTGATAAAAAAATATTATTTTATTTAAGAATATGTACTTGAAAATGAGATTTGAAATAATATATTTTAAAAGACTGTATATCAAACAGGGGCTTAGAACAAAATTGGAATCTTTTACTCAAGATTTGAACACAACGATATAGGCAATCTAATGGGTTGAAATAATAACATTGCATAATTTTC